>JABUQX010044224.1:22500-37500 GCA_015478945.1 Trachelipus rathkii | reverse complement strand
ATATATATATATATAACTATATCTTATATATATACTGCTGCTACTCTTCTCACATATATATATATATGTATGTATGTATATATGTATATAAATAACCAACAATAATAATAATATATTATAATAATAACTATAATATATATATGTATAATATATATATATATATATAAAAAACACAATAATTTTTATATAGCATAATAAAATATTTATAAACTGTAGTAATAATAGTAATAACAACAACTATAAGCGTCTTATATGTTTGTAATATATATATATATATATGTAATATATATATATATATATAATAATAACTCTATATATATAAGAGAGAGAGAGAGAGAGAGAGAGAGAGAGAGAGAGAGAGATGCAATAAAAACGTTGGTTTTAAAAAACGTTTAAAAATAAAGACATGAGAAAAACAAACTAATTCTTTTTACAAAATAATATATTATTTTACTAGTTTATAATGGTTTTATTTTCTTAAAGCTAATTTCTTTACAAAGAAGCTTTCAAAATTGTACTGTTCCAAATAATTGTACTGTTCAGATAGGCCTAGCAATGAAAAAAAATCCATTCATGAGGATCAACATCAGAAATTCAAAACAGATTAAACGTAGATCACTGAGAAGTTTTTTTCCGATTCATGATCATATAGTATCTTTGAGGAGAAGGAGTCAGACTTTGATTTAAAGTCGGTAGCAGAACTTTCAACTTTCTTGCTTCGATGTCTTTATTTAGTTAGACAATGATGTAAATGATGATACTGAGTAATTGTTACTTAAGCCCTAGCAGATCAATCACATAATGATGTACTGGAAGGCCTGATTAGGAGTGTTTTTTCAAAGAGTATTTGATGAATATTTCCAACATTATTGCTAAAATCAGTAAGTTTTAAACTCTGATTGACCATTTCTTCATTTTCTCTGATTTTGTTGCATTCTCTTTCTTGTTCAGAAGAATTTCTTTTTAATATCAATTGCTAAATTGAGTACAATCCAGTATAATTTGCTTTTTCCTATCCCATTAATAGCTTGTATAATACATATTCTGAACTTTAATGAGCAGTATGATACCAGTAAAATACTAACTTCTCTCAACTCTCACTCTCAGCACTCAATTGTCTCTAGGTTTTACTTCTAATGGTGATAGTAGTAACAAGGGCATTTCGCGGGGAGTTTGTGTATATATATATACCCAATTTTTGGCACCCCTTCGAAGAAGGGGTGCGCCAGACGGTTGCGTAGCAACCGTCATGTACATGTCTCTCCCCTTAGTTTTTGGCCCCCTTTGACCCCCTTTAAGGGGCGTAGCCCCCGTTTTGATGTTTTGGCCTTGATATTTTGGGCCTTGATACCGTATCAAGGCCTGAAATTGACCTTTCATAAAGGTTCGTGAGGGATTAAGTGGGATTAAGTCGAGCACATGTCGGTAATTGACGCAGTACCTGCTGTAGGGAACTGTCCTAACTTGAGGTCATGTATGTACCTGCCCATTATTATTATTATTATTATTATTATTATTATTATTATTATTATTATTATTATTATTATTATTATTATTATTATTATTATTATTATTATTATTATTATTATTATTTTTATTGTGTATGTGTGTGTTATTATTATTATTTTATTTTTATTATTATTATTATTATTATTATTATTATTATTTTATTATTATTATGTGTGTGTGTGTGTTATTATTATTATTATTATTATTATTATTATTATTATTATTATTATTATTATTATTTTTATTATTATTATTTTATTATTATTATTTTATTATTATTTTTATTATTATTATTATTATTATTATTGTGTGTATTATTATTATTATTATTATGTGTGTGTGTGTGTGTGTGTGTGTGTGTGTGTGTGTGTGTCAAACTTAGTGTCAATTTGGTAAAGCCTATTCTTATTATTTAACAGACAGACAGACACAACACACACACACACACACACACACACACCCCACACACACACACCTGTTTGCACACACACACACACACACACACACACCGATACATCCACACATGCACTTATACGCCATATATTTATTAACATTATGTTTTCTTTTATATTTTTAATTTTGTTTTAATACTTATTTATTAATAAATTTTTAACAATTGTAATGTAAGAAGAAAAATACAGAGTGTCTGTTATATAATCTTTTTATTTTACTAAAATTATGTGAAATTTTATTAAAAACATATACTTCTGAACCCTTTAAAACGAGTAAAACAAGTAAAATCAGCCAGCCACACTTGCCTAGCAACAAAGAGGATTAGAATACTGCTTTGTTTACTATTTACTTCTTTTGCTGCTTTTCTTTACTGCTTTACATCATATTTAGCATTGTAAGCGTGGGACTTTTTATTAAAAACATTTTTTTTAATTATTATTACATTTGTGTTATTCGCCACTGTTGACTAAAATTGACATGAAGTTTACACAGCAGCGCGGATTTGATTTGTGTGTGTGTGTGTGTGTTATTGTGTGTGTGTGTATTTATTATCATTATTATTATTAAATTATTATTATTATTAATATTCTTTTTTATTATTATTATTATTATTATTATTATTATTATTATTATTATTATTATTATTATTATTATTATTATTATTATTATTATTATTATTATTATTATTATTTTTATTATTATTATTTTTATTATTATTATTATTATTATTATTATTATTATTATTATTATTATTATTATTATTATTATTATTTATTATTATTATTATTAGTATTAATTAGTATTATTACATTAATTATTAATTGTGTGTGTGTGTTATTATTATATATAGTCAGTTTTGCTTCACATGGCTATTATTATGTTTATGTACATTGACATTAACACAAAAAAACACGCACACACACACACACACACGCCCCCTGTTCATTAAAATATACACTGTTTAAACATCAAATAAGTTCTTTTGTATGAACATAACATAATTTATTAAAACATTTTGTTTTAATTAAACACGTACATTTATATTACTCATTCAATTATAACTAAAATTATTTCAAAGTTTCTTAAAACTTCTATAATAAATCATTATCTTTGAACAAAGAATTTATTATTATTATTAACTGTTAATACTTTTTGTTTATAAATTTTATAACTATCAAGTTTTAAAAATTGCACAAAGATGAAATATACTATACACATATTTTACGTACCCTAAAGCAATAAATCAGTAAAATCAGTAGGCAAGACCAAAGCAGCCCACTCTACACCAAGCTATACCACGTTTTGTTCTACTGACTTACTGCTTTACATCATCTTTAGTCATGTAATAAGTATGAAAATAGCAAAATAAGTTCTTCTCTGTTAACATAACATGTATTTTATTAAAATTATTCTAGGTTTTTATTTAAAATAACAATTATTCACTTACATTTATATTATTCATTCAATGTTAACTAAAAATATTTCAAAGTTTTTTAAATAATTTGGATTTGCTTTATTATTATTATTATTATTATTATTATTATTATTATTATTATTAATTATTATTGTGTATTATTATTATTATTGTGTGTGTGTGTGTATTATTATTATTATTATTATTATTATTATTATTATTATTATTATTATTATTATTATTATTATTATTATTATTATTATTATTATTATTATTATTATTATTATTATTATTATTATTTATTATTATTATTATTATTATTATTATTATTATTATTATTATTATTATTATTTTATTATTATTATTATTATTATTATTGTGTGTGTGTGTGTGTATTATTATTATTATTATTATTATTATTATTATTATTATTATTATTATTATTATTATTATTATTATTATTATTATTATATTATTATTATTATTATTATTATTATTATTATTATTATTATTATTATTATTATTATTATTATTATTATTATTATTATTATTATTATTATTTATTATTATTATTATTATTATTATTATTATTATTATTATTATTATTATTATTATTATTATTATTATTATTATTAATATTATTGTTATTATTATTATAATTATTATTATTATTATTATTATTATTATTATTATTATTATTATTATTATTATTATTATTATTATTATTATTATTATTATTATTATTATTATTATTATCATCTATGTACATTGACAATCCAACACGAGAAAACACAACAATAAGCACTCCTTACAGATAGGAAACTGACCTCTTTCTGCAAAATGTGGTGAAATAACTACTTTAGGCCTAAATTTAGGATAAACCTTTTTTGTACCCCGGGGCTGATTTAAGCCTAATACCAGGTCAAAAGGTAATTCCAGTATAGACAAGAATCGAGAATCAATGTTATTATTATTTTTATAAATATATTTCAAACTGAAACATGCTGGATCGGTAAGATCCTTTAAACAGGTAAGAAGGAAATGCTTTCCTTTCTTGTGAGTGGACGGAGTAGTCCTTATCTCTATATGACCGCGCATGTGATTGGTCGAGAATTATTTTATCGCTTTTTGGTTTTAAGGTATGTAAAAACATGTTTTTTCATATCCTGAGCCTAAGCTTCGTTTATTTAAACTATATGTATAGTTAAGCTTCATAGAACTTTTATAATTTATATACATTCAACTCTTAACATACATGTAAATATTTATTTAGGAAAGTAAAAATAAGGATAATAAAAACTTTACTATATAATTAGAAATTTAATAATCATTAACTTACAAATGTTTAACATTAAATATATCTACAAGATTATTAAATATATTTACAATGTAAAAACATGTAAAAACATGTTTTTTTCATATCCTGAGCCTAAGCTCCGTTTATTTAAACTATATGTATAGTTAAGCTTCATAGAACTTTTATAATTTATATACATTCAACTCTTAACATACATGTAAATATTTATTTAGGAAAGTAAAAATAAGGATAATAAAAACTTTACTATATAATTAGAAATTTAATAATCATTAACTTACAAATGTTTAACATTAAATATATCTACAAGATTATTAAATATATTTATAATGTTATATATATATATATATATATATATATATATATATATATATATATATATATATATATATATATATATATATATACTATATATATTATAACTATATATAGCATATATATATATATATATATATCTTTCTTTCTTTTTCTTTTTCCTCTCCCAGGAAGGATTCTTCATCCTGTCAGCCGCGCAAGCATCTTTCTCCAGACATCCCTCTGCTGCACTATTCCTCTTCTCTTTAGCACTCTCATTTTTGGTAGCTGACATCTTTCCAGATAGTCCTCCACCGACTCCGCCCATCTCTTCTTCGGTCTTCCCTTGGTCTTCTGCACTTTGGTGTCCATTCCCATCTTCTTTTCGCTATCCTGCTCCATCCTCTCCAGATGTCCCCACCATCTCAATCTCCCCACATCCATCTTCAGTATCATCTTCTTCACACCTATATCTTCTCTAATTACTTCATTTCTTATTCTGTCTCTCCTACTCTTTCCAATCATAGTTCTTAATACCCTCATCTCCGCCACTTGTATTCTACTCTCCTCTCTTCTCGTTGTTGTCCATGTTTCCGCTCCGTACAGCAGCGTCAGAGTCAGTATACTGTTAAAAATCACTTTTTTAACCTCTATTCCGATGTTTTTATCTTTCATCATGGGGTATACCGCTTTCATAACTAATCCATACTTTTCCATTCTTCGCATAATCTCTCCTGCACTTCCTCCCCTTCTGTTGAACATCCTTCGAGATAATTGCAGGTATTTACCGCCTTCATCCCTCTCACCACCATCCTCATCCCCTCTTCATTTCCTCAGTTATTGTTAATATCTCTGTCTTCTGTACGTTCATCCTCATCCCTGCTTCCTCCAACTCCTCCGTAAACAACTCCACCACCTCTCGAATCGTCTCCTCTCTCTCGCTCCAACATGCCAGATCGTCCGCATATGCCATTATGTTCCCTTCAAATTCTCCCAGTCTCTCCCTCACTTTCCTTATCACCACGTCTAAATATAATATAAACAACAGTGGCGATAACACAGTCCCCTGCTTCACTCCTGTTTTCACCTCAAACCATCTATCGTTCTCACACTCAGTTCTAACATTACAACTGCATTTCTCATACATACTTTCTATTGCCTTCTTTAATCTACCCCTCACTCCATAATTCCTCTCCATAGCTCTCCAGAGCTTTTTCCTTGGCACCGAATCAAATGCCTTTTGCAGGTCGATAAACGCTACAAAGAATCTCTTGCCATATTCCAGCATCTTCTCCGAAACCATTCTTAGTGTGAATAAGAGGTCCGTCGTTCCTCTTCCTCTTCTATACCCGTACTGTTCTTCTCCGAGTCTCGCTCTACCTTCTCTCTCAGCCTCCTCTCCAATATTCTTTCGTAAATTTTTTCGCCAGATGGTCCATCAGTGAAATGCCTCTATAATTATTACAGCTTCCTCATCTCCTTTACCTTTATATATCGGTATTATTATTGCTTTGCTCCATTCTGGCACCTTTCCCTCTCTCCAACACTTGTTCATCAAACTGATGATTCCCTCTCAGCTTCTCTCCTCCCAACACCACCAACTCCACAGCTACTCCATCTCTCCTGGAGCTTTACCCTTCTTCATCCTTTTTATAGCCTCCTCATATTCTTCTACCATTATCTCTCCGCCTTCCTCCTCCTCTTCCTCCTCCCTCGTCTGATCTACAGCTTCTTCCTCTTGTTCTCTGTATTCTACATTTAGCAGATCTTCATAGTATTCGGTCCATCTATCATTTCTTTCTTCCGGTCTCACGAGAATCTCCGTTTCTATCTTTTATATTTCTAGTTACGGTTTTTGGTTTCTATACGCCTTCGCCATCTTAAATATCTTTTTTCTTCCCTTCGCCCACATCTCTCGTTATTTCTCCTGCCATTCTCTCCGCCTCCATCTTTTTTGCCCTCCTCTTTATTCTCTCTGCCTCATTCCTTGCCTGTACATATTCCTCCCTTGCTGCCGATGTTCTTCTTTTCAGCCACTTCCTCATTTTCCCTGTTTTTACTTTAATTGCTTTTTCACTTCTTCGTTCCACCATGGTGTATGTCTCTTCCTAGTACCTCCTACCCATCTTTTACCAAGAGTTTTCTCTGCCACTTCCTTAATGACATCCTGCAAGTCTTCGTTTTCTTCTTCATTCCTTAGGGTTTCCTGCATTTCCCGTTCATAATTTCGTCTCGTTTCTTGTTCTTCTAACTTCTCCACTCTGATCACTGGAGAAGTTAGAAGAACAAGAAACGAGACGAAATTATATATATATATATATATATATATATAGATATATATATATATATATATATATATATATATATATATATATATATATATATATTTCTTTCTTCTTACTATACTTACTGCTCTTATATATATATATATACATATATATGTATATATATATATATAACTATATATATATATAACTATATATATATATATAATAACATATATATATATATATATATGTAATATATATATACATATAAAATGCATATATATATATATTTGTATATAGTAACCTTAATACTATATGTATATATATATATATGCTGCTCTATATGCTGTAATAATAGTATGTAATATTAATATATATATGTATATATATATATATATATATATATATCATAACCAACTAACATAATATATGCTATATATATACTAGCAACGTATGCTGCATAACTCAACTGCTCAACATATATATTTATAACTATATATATATATATATATATACATATATATATATATATATATATATATATATATATATATATATATATATATATATATATTATATATATATATATATATAAATATTAAAATTAAATATAATACAAGAATATTATTATATATAACACTGCCACATACATTTTTCATATGATGTTTATGACTATTTCATATTAAAACTCTCTAAATCTTTACAAATATGCCAATCATTTATATCATTATCGATTATATAGTTTCGTGTCTCATTAATACCTTCAGATAGCACATATGTAAAAAGTTCCCTCTCAGATATCATAGTATATTTACATTCTGGATCACCTGCATAAATACTTTCTTGCCATTGTTTTCTAAGTAGATAAATGAATTTCTGTACATCTATAGAACTTAGGAAGCGATCGATGATGATCGGAGGATCATCAACCAGGATTTTCTTAAATGCGTAGTATTCCTGGTATAACATGTAATGAATTACGGTTACGTAATTAGATAACACATATGTCTTCTTCATCTGCATTAACACTCTCCTACGGACCTCTGACATATATTTCAGCTGCGTTAGCCCTGAAATGTAGAATCCATATGATGTAGGTTCAAATACGGCTGTTTCATTATTTCTCTCCCATAATCTAACTTCCAAACTGATTATGTTTTGATGTTTATAAAATGCTAGAGTAAGTTGCTTATCGTTGGTTTCTTCGCTCTGGCTAATAACTGTTTTGGAACAGTTTAAAGCTGAGTTTGGTTTAAAGTAATCTGTAAGCCACTCTTCAGTGTGTTTACATATACAAAGTAATTCATCTGTACTCATGAAAATACGCTTGGTACTATAACATGATGAATGGGTAGCACACGTGAAAAATTCAAATCCATTGGGTTTTCTTTTATATAAGAATGAAACCCTGCTCCCAGGGATCTTGATTTCCCACTGAATAATGTCTTGTATTGATGTATACCTGTTAAGGTGAATCATGATATACACTTAGTGAAAATAGAACACTTTTATTACAAATCAGAGAACTTGTGCACCGCTTAACAGCCAAAACGAGTATGATTTTAAAATGAGTTTGGGTCTAAAAGATAATAAAACACACCTGCTCAAATATAAGTTTAAAGAACTAAGTTAATTTTCATCCAATCACAGGTAAGGCTCAGGATATGAAAAAACATGTTTTTACATACCTTAAACCCAAAAAGCGATAAAATAATTCTCGACCAATCACATGCGCGGTCATATAGAGATAAGGACTACTCGTCCACTCACAAGAAAGAAGAGCATTTCCTTCTTACCTGCTTAAAGGATCTTACCGATCCAGCATGTTTCAGTTTGAAATATATTTATAAAATAATAATAACATTGATTCTCGATTCTTGTCTATACTGGAATTACCTTTCGACCTGGTATTAGGCTTAAATCAGCCCGGGGTACAAAAAGGCTTATCCTAAATTTAGCCTAAATTTAGGCCTAAAGTAGTTATTTCAACACATTTTGCAGAAAGAGGTCAGTTTCGTATCTATAAGGAGTGCGCGTTGTTGTGTTTTCTCGTGTTGGATTGTCAATGTACATAGATGCTAATAATAATAATAATAATAATAATAATAATAATAAAAATAAATAATAATAATAATAATAATAATAATAATAATAATAATAATAATAATAATAATAATAATAATAATAATAATAATAATAATAATAATAATAATAATAATAATAATAATAATAATAATAATAATAATAATAATAATAATAATAATAATAATAATAATAATAATAATAATAATAATAATAATAATAATAATAATAATATTAGAAATAATAATAGAAATAATAATAATAATAATAATAATAATAATAATAATAATAATAATAATAATAATAATAATAATAATAATAATAATAATAATAATAATAATAATAATAATAATAATAATAATAATAATAATAATAATAATGATATTTTTAATTATATTTTTTAATTAAGAATTTTAATAATAATAATAATAATAATATAATAATAATAACTAAGCAATAATAATAATTATATTTGAATAAAAATAATAATAATAATAATAATAATAATAATAATAATAATAATAAATAATAATAATAATAATAATAATAATAATAATAATAATAATAATAACAATAACAATAACAATAACAATAACAATAACAATAACAATAATAATAATAATAATAATAATAATAATAATAATAATAATAATAATATTAATGAGATGTGTAAAAATAGTAATAATAATAATTCTAATAGTAACAATTATCATATTAAAAAGAAATAGTAAATCAAATTAATTTAAAAAACTTTGAAAACTTAGTTTTTAATTAACATTGAATGAATAGCCTAAATGCAGAGTGAGAAGAATTTGTTATTTTTAAATAAACCACAGTCTGATTTTAATAAAATACATCAGACATAACAGAGAAGGAACTTATTTTGCTATTTTTCATACTTATTACCTTGACTTCAAAGAGATGATGTAAAGTAGTAAGTCGATAGAACAAAACGTGGTATAGCTTGGTGTACAGGGCTGCTTTGGTCTTACCTTACTGATTTACTGATTTATTGCTTTAGGGTACGTAAAATATATGTTTTTAATAAAATTTCATAAAATTTTAGTAAAAATTATTTTTAAACTTGAAGTTATAAAATTGATAAACAAAGGTGTTAACAGTTAATAATAATAAAATTTCTTTGTTCAAAGATAATGATTTATTATAGAAGTTTTAAGAAACTTTGAAATAATTTTAGTTATAATTGAATAAGTAATTTAAATGTACGTGTTTAATTAAAACATGAAAATGTTTTAATAAATTATATGTTATGTTCATGCAAAAGAACTTATTTGATGTTTAAACAGTGTATATTTTAATGAACAGGGGGCTTTTGTGTGTATGTGTGTGTGTATGTGTGTGCGTGTGTGTGTGTGTGCGTGTGTTTGTGTGAGATTATCAATGTAGATCGATTATCTTAATAGCCATGAAGTAAAATGACTGGAGGTATAATAATAGTAACTTACCCAAAGGAGTGGAAACTTGACCTCTCACTGTTCTCTGCGGCTTCTCCTTCTTTACTTCGCTCGCTCCCTCAGCGCTTCCCTGTTAATACTTTAATCAAGGGCTCACAGCCTCACTTTCAGGGTTCACTAATTAATCCCTATACTTTAAATTTATGGGATAAACAGAGAAATGAAATATATGATAATTAACCTAACACTAAAATGATGAAAAATTAATAAAAATGACCATAAGCAATAATAATAATAATAATAATAATAATAATAATAATAATAATAATAATAATAATAATAATAATAATAATAATAATAATAATAATAATAATAATAATAATAATAATAGTAGTTAACATTGAATGAATAATATAAATGTAAGTGAATAATTGTTATTTTTAAATAAAAACCTAGAATGATTTTAATAAAATACATGTTATGTTAACAGAGAAGAACTTATTTTGCTATTTTCATACTTATTACATGGCTAAAGATGATGTAAACAGTAAGTCGGTAGGAGCTTAAAACGTGGGCAGAGAAAAGGTAGATGCAGAGGGCTGCTTTGGTCTTGCCTTACTGATTTACTAATTTATTGCTTTAGGGTACGTAAAATATGTTTTTTATAAAATTTCATAAAATTTTAAGTAAAATTATTTTAAAACTTGATAGTTATAAAATTTATAAACAAAAAGTATTAACAGTTAATAATAATAATAAATTCTTTGTTCAAAGATAATGATTTATTATAGAAGTTTTAAGAAACTTTGAAATAATTTAAGTTATAATTGAATGAGTAATATAAATGTACGTGTTTAATTAAAACATAAAATGTTTTAATAAATTATATGTTATGTTCATACATACTTATTTGATGTTTAAACAGTGTATATTTTAATGAACAGGGGGCGTGTGTGTGTATGTGTGTATGTGTGTGTATGTGTGTGCGTGTGTGTGTGTGTGCGTGTGTTTTTCGTGTTGGAATGTCAATGTACATAGATGATAATAATAGCCATGAAGTAAAATGACTGGAGGTATAATAATAATAATAATAATAATAATAATAATAATAATAATAATAATAATAATAATAATAATAATAATAATAATAATAATAATAATAATAATAATAATAATAATAATAAATAATAATAAATAATAATAATAATAATAATAATAATAATAATAATAATAATAATAATAATAATAATAATAATAATAATAATAATAATAATAATAATAATAAAACAAATCCAAATTATTTAAAAAACTTTGAAATAATTTTAGTTAACATTGGGTGAATAATATAAATGTAAATGATTAATTAAAAAACATAAAATGTTTTTAATAAATAGTCTCATTATATATTAAAATATGATGTAAAGCAGTAAAGCAGTAAAACAAAGGCCTACTAATCCCTTTGTTGCTAGGCAAATGCGCTATTGATTTACTGTTTTACTGCTTTAAGGTCTGTAAAGTATATGTTTTTAATAAAATTTCGTACAATTTTAGTAAATAAAATGATTATATAACAGACACTCTGGGTTTTTCTTCTTACATTACAATTTTTAAAAATTTATAAATAAAAAAGTATTAAAACAAAAATAAAAATATAAAAGAAAACATAATGTTAATAAATATATGAAGTTTAAGTGTGTGTGTGTGTGTGTGTGTGTGTGTGTGTGTGTGTGTGTGTGTGTGTGTGTGTGTGTGTGTGTGTGTGTGTGTGTGTGTGTGTGTGTGTGTGTGTGTGTGTGTGTGTGTGTGTGTGTGTGTGTGTGTGTGTGTATGGGTGTGTGGAAGTGTGTGTGTATGATTGTGTTGTGATAATAATAATAGGCATGAAGTAAATAACACTAAGTATAATAATAATAATAATAATAATAATAATAATAATAATAATAATAAAAATTAATAATAATAATAATAATAATAATAATAATAAAAATAATAATAATAATAATAATAATAATAATAATAATAATAATAATAATAATAATAATAATAATAATAATAATAATAAAATAATAATAATAATAATAATAATAATAATAATAAAATAATAATAATAATAATAATAATAATAATAATAATAATAATAATAATAATAATAATAAGAAATTATTATAATATGAAATAATAATAATTTAATAAATAATAATAATAATAATAATAATAATAATACTATTTATAATAATGATACACTAATGGTATTAATAATAATGATAATAAGGTAATAAAAATAATAATAATAATAATAATAATAATAATAATAATAATAATAATAATAATAATAATAATAATAATAATAATAAAATAATAATAATAAAAATAAAATAATAATAATAATAATAATAATAATAATAATAATAAAATAATAATAATAAAAATAATAATAATAAAATAATAATAATAATAAAAATAATAATAATAATAATAATAAAAAAAATAATAATAATAATAATAATAATAATAATAATAATAATAATAATAATAATAATAATAATAAAAATAATAATAATAATAATAATAATAAAAATAATAATAATAAAAATAATAATAATAAAAATAATAATAAATAAAAATAATAATAAATAAAAATAATAATAAAAATAATAATAAAAAATATAAAAGAAAACATAATGTTAATAAATATATGATGTAAAGCAGTAAAACAGTAAAGCAGTAAAGCAGTAAAACTAATCCCCTCTAATCCCTACTAATCCTTACTAATCCCTTTGTTGCTAAGCAACAGCGCTATTGATTTATTGTTTTACTGTTTTAAGGTCTGTAAAGTATATGTTTTTAATAAAATTTCGTACAATTTTATTAAAATAAAATGTTTATATAACAGACACTCTGTGTTTTCTTCTTACATTACAATTTATAAATAAAAAATATAAAAGAAAACATAATGTTAATATATATATGATGTAACGCAGTAAAGCAGTAAAACAAAGCCTTACTAATCCCTCTGTTGCTAGGCAATTGAGCTATTGATTTACTGTTTTACTGCTTTAAGATCTGTAAAGTATATGTTTTTAATAAAAAATGTTTAAGTATGAAATAAAAATGCATGACTCATAGTATATTTGAAAAGAAATTCTTTGAATAGTTTACATTGACATCACATCTATGAAATAGCGGTGGTTACGCGAAAATATTTCGCCAGCGGGCGCACGCGGTGGGTGGGAACGCGGCGGGCGGGAATGCGGCGGGCGGGAAACGGGACGAGAAACGGGACGGGAAACGGAAAGAGTGGAACGTGGAGTCATCCTAGCAACTTATAATACACACCAATCGAGTCCTCATACCTTATAACATAGGGGTTGGCAACAATATTAGGTCTATTCTATGATGTAGGGCAGGGTAGGCTATAAAAGGCTAGAAAGGAAACATCCTAGCAACTTATAATATACACCATTCGAATCCTCATACCTTATAACCTAGGGGTAGGCACCAATATTAGGGCTATTCTAGGCTCAGGGTAGGCTAGAAAAAGCTAACTTATAGTAGGAAGCATCCTAGCAATTTATAATATACACCAATCGATTCCTCATACCTTATAACCTAGGGGTAGACACCAATATTAGGGCTATTCTAGGCTCAGGGGAGGCTAGAAAAGGCTTGAAAAAAGTGGCACTCAGTTGGCACTATGTGGCACTCAGTTGGCACTGTGTGGTACTCAGTTGGCACTATGTGGCACTCACTTGGCCCTCATTGGCACTCACCTGGCACTCACTTGGCACTCGTCTGACACACCTAGGGATCTCATAGGACACCTCTAGACACTCCTTACGGTGATTGGGAACCATCAAAGTTGAACCGCCAAAGTTGAACCATCAATAAATCTGAGTCATCAAAGCTGAACCATCAATAATGCTGAGCCATCAATATAGGTGCCATCAAAGTTGAGTCATCAAAGTTAAGCCATCAAAGTTGAGCCATCAAAGATGAGCCATCAAATTTGAGCCATCAAAGTTGAGCCAACAAAGCTGAGTCATCAATAATGCTTAGGTATCAAAGGCATAGGACACCTCTAGACACTCCTTACGGTGATTGGGAACCATCAAAGTTGAACCATCAATAAATCTGAGTCATCAAAGCTGAACCATCAATAATGCTGAGCCATCAATATAGGTGCCATCAAAGTTGAGTCATCAAAGTTGAGCCATCAATATAGGTGCCATCAAAGTTGAGCCATCAAAGTTG
>JABUQX010044224.1:15000-17500 GCA_015478945.1 Trachelipus rathkii | reverse complement strand
CTCTCTTGTTGCCCTGTTACACCACACACACACACACACAAACACACACACACACACACACTTGGTTTCCGCGCGCGCCCGTTTTCTCTCCCCGCCGCCGTGTTCGTCCCGGCGCCGCCTTCGCGCACCGTTGTGTGCACCGCTTTCCCGCCTCCGCCTTCCGCCTCCGCCTTCCCGCCGCCACCCTCGGTTGGTATACTCGTTCGTCTTTCGTCGCGTTTGTCATTGAGGAAGATGGGGGTTTTACTTACTTTCCTTACTCCCCCCTCTCTTAGTTCACCCCCCTCCATCTTGTGATATATATAAAATTGGACGGGATGGAACTCGAATCCCGTCCTTTCGGCTGCTCCATCACGGTGATCGCCAGGTAAGTATATGACTTAACTGACCGTGCTAAAGCGGCCTTCCAGTCCTAATCTGCAATCATGTTTATATAGAAATTTGAGTTCAAATGTGTATTAAAATATGAAATAAATGAATAAAAATTTTCATTCCCATACATGCTTTGAGAGTTTCAAGGTGGATTAGTCTAATGAGGTTTGCGGTTAAAATGGCTTAAATCGAAGAAAAGTTAATCCCTTTCAGTTCACGGTTAATTACCTTTTCTCCGATATTCTGACCGATAAGATTACGCCCAGGGCTATGAAAGAAAGATAGTTTTCTTGACAAATTAAACTCTAATATATATATATATATATATATATATTTATATAATATATATTTATATATATATATATATATATATATTATATATATAATATATATATATATATATATATATATATATATAATATATATATATATAATATTATATATAATATATTATATATATATATATAGTATATATATATATATATAGTATATATATATATATATAATATATATATATATATATATATATATATATATATAATATAATATATATATATATTATATTATATTTATTATTATTATTATTATTATTATTATTATTATTATTATTATTATTATTATTATTATTATTATTATTATTATTATTATTATTATTATTATTATTATTATTATTATTTTTTTTTATTATTATTATTTTTTATTATTATTATTATTATTATTATTATTATTATTATTATTCCACAAGAGAGAGAGAGATGTTCTTCTTCGATCCATTTTCCATGTGGTTCGGATTCAATGCTTCTTCTCCATCATCGCAAAATCCACAGCAAAAACAGTGACAGTCACAAACGCCTTAACAACAACAACAACAACAACAACAACAACAACAACAACAACAACAACAACAACAACAACAGCAACAACAACAACAACAACAGACACTGCCATGACAACAAGACAAACAGAACAACATGAAAGCAACTATCACCCACAAAAAAGCTATGAATGTGTATTGAACCAGAGTCGCATAGGCATTATTGCAACGTTGCAACGATGCATCGATGCATCGATGCATCGATGCAGTAATGCAATATTGCAACACACACACAACACACAACACACCACACACACACACACACAACACAACACACCACACACCCACACACACACACACACACACACTGGAAACCGATAGCATAGAGTTAAATACAATCAGAATCAACCCACCAAACAACAACAAACAAACGTCAACAAAACATGGCCAGACACAATTATAATCTTCTTCATCTGGAGTCAATGAAACCTGAAGCTAATGCAGACAGAACCAGATCCACAACAACGACAACAACAAGGCAAAACCATTTACAAGCCAATGCCGATCACAAACATAATCTTCTACATCAGAAACCAGTAAAGCCTCGAGTTATTGCAAGCTGAATCCACATAGCAACAAACCACAGCCAAGGATCCTCATCTAAGCTTACAACAACAACAACAACAGCAACAACAACAACAACAACAACAACAACAACAACAACAACAGCATTAACAACAACAACAACAACAGTTACCCACGTCGTCAAGACAAACAGAGCAGCATGAAAGCTACTATCACCCACAAAAAAAAAAAGCTATGAATGCTCGTATATATATATATATATATATATATATATATATAATATATATATATATATATATATATATATATATTTATATATAAGTATATATTATATATATATATATATATATATATATATATATATATATATATATATATATATATATATATTCAGATTTATTTATTTATTTTATTTTACTTTCCAGCTAAACGTAAGTACCATCGCCGTTCTAGTAGAGATATTGCAAAAAGAATTACAAAGAGTTTCTACTTCTTCTTCATCATCACAAAACCAACAGCAAAAACTGCAGCAGTCACACAAGCCATTATCAACAACAACAACAAACAACGTACCAAAAAACACGACCAACAACAAACAACAACATTAACAACAACAACAACAAAACAGTTACCTCACGTCAACAAGGCAAAAAGAACAACATGAAAGCTACCATCACCCATAAAAAAGCTATGAATGCGCTTTAACTTTGAATTTTTTTTTTTTGCGAT
>JABUQX010044224.1:0-10000 GCA_015478945.1 Trachelipus rathkii | reverse complement strand
ATATATATATATATATATATATATATATATATATAGTATATATAGTATATATATATATATATATATATATATATATATATATATATGGTTATTATATTATATATATATATATATAAATATATATATATATATATATATATATATATATAAATGAAAATATGATATTAATAACTAACGCTGTAGCACCAACGATTTAGAAATATATATATATATAGTATATATATATATATATATATATATATATATATAAGAAAGAAAGAGCGGATGTAAGAATAGATAGAGATTTTTTTTATAAGTATATATATATATATATATATATATATATATATATATATATATATATATATATAAGTATATATATATATATATATATATATATATATATTTTTTATCTCCACAAAAACAATCTTCGAACCTCCATCTGTTGAGATAATTCTATCCCAGGTAGCGACGTCATGAGTGAGCGTCCTCAGGCTACTGGCGCTAATACCCACTGGGAGATAGCCGTGATCGATATACTAAATATATATATATATATATATACATATATATATATATAGAGTATATATATATATATATATACATATAGTTGTGGTTAGATAGCATATATATACATATATATATATATATATATATATATATATATATATATATATATATATATATATATATATAACATATGTAAAGAAAGAAAAAAAAAATAAAAATAAAATAAATAAAATATTCCCATTCTAACCGTTTTTGTGCTTAACCTTACAAATGTAACCATGATTTTTGCCTTCTCTCTCTCACTCTCGGAAAAAGAGTATTCTTGAAAGGGATGGGTGCATCAAAGAGAGTTAAAAAATAATAATAATAATAATAATAATAATAATAATAATAATAATAATAATAATAATAATAATAATAATAATAATAATAATAATAATAATAATAATAATAATAATAATAAGAGGAAGAATGAAAAAAAAAATTGAATCGCAAAAAAAAAAAAATTCAAAGTTAAAGCGCATTCATAGCTTTTTTACGGGTGATGGTAGCTTTCATGTTGTTCTTTTTGCCTTGTTGACGTGAGGTAACTGTTGTTGTTGTTGTTGTTGTTGTTAATGTTGTTGTTGTTGTTGTTGTTGTTGTTGTTGTTGTTGTTGTGGCTGTTGTTGTCGTTGTAAGCTTAGATGAGGATCCTTGGCTGGGGTTTGTTGCTATGTGGATTCAGCTTGCAATAACTCGAGGGTTTACTGGTTTCTGATGTAGAAGATTATGTTTGTGATCGGCAATGGCTTGTAAATGGTTTTGCCTTGTTGTTGTTGTTGCTGTTGTTGTTGTTGTTGTTCTTGTTGCTGCTGTTGTTGTTGTTGTTGTTGATAATGCCTTTGTGACTGTCACTGTTTTTGCTGTGGATTTTGTGATGATGGAGAAGAAGTAGAAACTCTTTGTAATTCTTTTTGCATTATCTCTACTAGAACGGCGATGGTACTTACGTCTAGCTGGAAAGTAAAATAAAATATATAACATTGAATCCGACCCTCAAGGAAAAGATGAAAAACGAAATTCACTAATGATCTCTCTCTCTCTCTCTCTCTCTCAAAAATTCGCAACTGACCAGAAATACATTGTATTCATTACTATGTGATTAGCAATCCAAATGAAAAATATATAAAATAGAATGATTAATTGTAATAATTTAAAATTGTTTAAGATGGAGATGAATTAGCATGTTATTATATATATAGAAGAGAGGTATATATATATATATTATTATGGTGCTGGCAATAATATAAGAAAATGTTATTACAGAGTTATTAGTTACATATGGCATATATATATATATATAGCATATATATATACATATATATTAAGTTACATATATATATATATGTGTATATGTGTTACCGTCGTTGTTGTTGCTGTTGTTGTTGCTGTTGTGGTTGTTGTTGTCGCTGTGTTTAGATGAGATCCCTAGCCGGGTTTGCTGCCATGTGATCTCAGCTCGCACACAACTCGAGGCTTTTACTGGCTCTGATGTAGAAGATTGCCAGGATCGGCATTGGCCTTTGCAAATGGCATTCTGTTGTTGTTGATGCTGTTGCTGTTGCTGTTGCTGCTGCTGTTGAAGCTTCTGTTGATAATAACTTGTGACTGTCACTATTTTAATATAGATTTGTGATGATTAGAAGAAGTAGAAACTCTTTGTAATTCTTTTTGCATCATCTCTACTAGAACGGCGATGGTACTTACGTTTAGCTGGAAAGTAAAATAAAATAAATAACATTGAATCCGACCCACAAGGAAAAGATGAAAAACGAAATTCACTAATGATGCGTAGGCTATTTCCTCTCTCTCTCTCTCTCACTCTCGGAAAAAGAGTATTCTTGAAAGGGATGGGTGCATCGAAGAGAGTTAAAAAAAAAAAAATAATAATAATAATAATAATAATAATAAAAATAATAATAATAATAATAATAATAATAATAATAATAATAATAATAATAATAATAATAATAATAATAATAATAATAATAATAATAATAATAATAATAATAATAAGAGGAAGAATGGAAAAAAAATGAATCGCAAAAAAAAAAATTCAAAGTTAAAGCGCATTCATAGCTTTTTTATGGGTGATGGTAGCTTTCATGTTGTTCTTTTTGCCTTGTTGACGTGAGGTAACTGTTGTTGTTGTTGTTGTTGTTAATGTTGTTGTTGTTGTTGTTGGTGTTGTTGTTGGTACAGTTGTTGTTGTTGTTGTTGTTGATAATGGCTTTGTGACTGCTGCAGTTTTTGCTGTTGGTTTTGTGATGATGAAGAAGAAGTAGAAACTCTTTGTAATTCTTTTTGCAATATCTCTACTAATCAAAGAGATTGTTGGGACAGTGAAAGTAAAATAAAATAAATAACAACTTTATATATATATTTATATATATCTATAGTTTTTATTATATATATATATATATATATATATATATATATATATATATATATATATATATATATATATATATATATATATATATATATATATATATATATATATATATATATATATATATATATATGTACATATATATTTTTTTTTTGTGGGTGTTAGTATCTTTCATGCTGCTCTGTTTGTCTTGATGACGTGGTTGTTGCTGTTGCTGTTGTTGTTAATGCTGTTGTTGTTGTTGTTTTTGTTGTTGTTGTTGCTGTTGTTGTCGTTGTAAGCTTAGATGAGGATCCTTGGCTGGGGTTTGTTGCTGTGTGGATTCTGCTTGCAATAACTCGAGGCTTTACTGGTTTCTGATGTAGAAGATTATGTTTGTGATCGGCATTGGCTTGTAAATGGTTTTGCCTTGTTGTTGTCGTTGTTGTGGATCTGGTTCTGTCTGCATTAGCTTCAGGTTTCATTGACTTCAGATGAAGAAGATTATAATTGTGTCTGGCCATGTTTTGTTGACGTTGTTTGTTGTTGTTTGGTGTTGATTCTGATTGTATTAACTCTATGCTACAGCGGTTTCAGTGTGTGTGTGTGTGTGTGTGTGTGTGTGTGTGTGTGTGTGTGTGTGTGTGTGTGTGTGTGTGTGTGTTGCAATATTGCATTACTGCATCGATGCATCGATGCATCGATGCATCGTTGCAACGATGCAATAATGCCTATGCGACTCTGGTTCAATCACTTTCATAGCTTTTTTATGGGTGATGGTAGCTTGTTGTTCTGTTTGTCTGTTGTCATGGCAGTGTCTGTTGTTGTTGTTGCTGTTGTTGCTGGTTGTTGTTGTTGTTGCTGTTGCTGCTGTTGTTGTTGTTGTTGTTGTTGTTGTTGTTAATGCCTGTGACTGTCACTGTTTTTGCTGTGAATTTTGTGATGAAGAAGAATGGAAAATGGATCGAAGAAGAAGAAAAACAGAGTTAAAACACTTTCATAACTTTGATTAAAACAAAATAATAATAATAATAATAATAATAATAATAATAATAATAATAATAATAATAATAATAATAATAATAATAATAATAATAATAATAATAATAATATAAAAAAAAATATTTATATATATAGAAAATATATATATATATATATATATATATATATATATATATATATATATATATATATATATATATATATATATATATATATATATATATATATATATATATTCGTAGAGTTTAATTTGTCAAGAAAACTATCTTTCTTTCATAGCCCTGGGCGTAATCTTATCGGTCAGAATATCGGAGAAAAGGTAATTAACCGTGAACTGAAAGGATTAACTTTTCTTCGATTTAAGCCATTTTAACCGCAAACCTCATTAGACTAATCCACCTTGAAACTCTCAAAGCATGTATGGGAATGAAAATTTTTATTCATTTATTTCATATTTTTAATACACAATTTGAACTCAAATTTCTATATAAACATGATTTCAGATTAGGACTGGAAGGCCGCTTTAGCACGGTCAGTTAAGTCATATACTTACCTGGCGATCACCGTGATGGAGCAGCCGAAAGGACGGGATTCGAATCCATCCCGTCCAATTTTATATATATCACAACATGGGGGGGGAACTAAGAGAGGGGGGAGTAAGGAGTAGTAAAACCCCCATCTCCTCAATGACAACGCGAACGAAAGACGAAACGAGTATACCAAACCGAGGGTGGCGGCGGAGGCGGAGGGCGGAGGTGGGGAATACGGTGAGCGAAGGCGGCGGTGGACCAAGTCGGAGGTGGGAGAAAACAAGGGAACCACAGTGTGGTAGATAGGTGAGAGGATGGAAGGAAATAGAAGGATAAATCAACTAAAAGGTAGGAAAAAAAATGGGGAGAAAAAAAAAAGGGTAGGGTGGGGTAACGGGTGCATGTGAATGGGTATGTGTATTTGCTGTAATGTTGATTACCCGCGTCATCAACACACCGAATGCACTCACGTTGAAATGGTGAAAAGATTAGAGGGGAGGTAAATAAGATTATTAATAATAATATATACTACATAACGTACATAAAATTACATACATTAAAAAATACAATCATATGTACACGGAACTTGCAAATGTTGCTTCGCAACATTTGCAATGTGGCACTCCATCTCTGCAATGTGGCACTCCCTATCTCGTACTTATTACTACTAACAACAACAACAACAACAAAACAACAACAACAACAACAACAACAACAACAACAACAACAACAACAACAACAACAACAACAACAACAACAACAACAACGGCAATACCAACACCAACCGAGGGAGGGGGAGAGGAAGAGGGAACGAGAGAGGGAGAGGGAGGGTAAATAGGATTGAGGAAGAAGTGGAAGAACAACTATCATTTGATGAAAGTTTGACCGAGAGTCAAGAAATTGAACTTTTAAATTCCCCACTCTCCCAACGCTACAATCCCGATGAGAATGAAACTGCAACGTTGGATTTACTTACGATCATCAATAGTCTAAAGGAAGAAATTGCATCAATTAAAGAAACATTTAATAAAGAATTGAATACTATCAAAAATGCCTTTAACGATTTCAAACAGCAAAAAAATAATGAGATCGCTGAATTACAAGGCAAGTTAAATAACGTTGAATCTGAAAGCAATGAGGTTCCAAGTGCCAGCGCAAATACTCAATTATCTGAAATTAGAAGTACGATTAAAACTATAGAGGAATCTCAAGAGATATTACAACAAGAAAGCGTAAAAAACATATGCGTGATAAGCGGGGCTGGGATACCTGTCTCAAATGGGGAGGAAGTCTGTAAAGAGACCGTTACTCAATTGCTTGAACAAAAATTGAAAATCAAACTTACCTCTAATGCAATCTCTGAGGCGTACAGATTAGGTGAAAAAAGAACAGGAAATAGCGATAAACGACCTATTAGATTTAAGGTTAATGATGACTCAACTAAAAGTCGGTTAATATCAGCGTGCATAAGAGAGAAGCCGGATATATTCATCAATGAATTCTTAACAACAAGAAAGAAAAAGCTATTGGAACGCGCTCTGAAAATAAGGAAAGATCATAGGAATATTATATATGCCTGTTATTTTAAAAGCGGAGTTCTCCATATTAAGAAGAGCGCAAATAGCGAATCTATCAAAATCAAAAATGAAGACGAATTAAACAACTATTTGGTCGCAATAAATGTAACGCTGGTTGAATAAAAGGAGTAAGGATATTTGTACTACAAGTCAATCCCACCTGTTAAGACCCTTGATTGATCCAAGACCCAACCACAATGATCATTGAAGAACTCTTATAACTTGTTAATTTTATTTTACACACACACACACACATTACACACACAACATTATTATTATATTATTATTATTATTATTATTATTATTATATTATTATTATTATTATTATTATTTATTATTATTATTATTATTATTATTATTTAAACATGAACGCAGACAGAAAGTGGGATGAAATACCTTTAAATAATACCATACATAATACTGAATATACCTCTCCGGATTTACTAAAAAAAACAATTAATAAAACATCGGAACTAAACAATTTTGCAATGTTCCATCTTAATGTAAGAAGTATTCAAAAACATTATGATGAATTTATCAATTATTTAGACTATCAAAATATTAACCCTGACTGTATCGTGCTAAGCGAGACTTTTCTTAATGAGTATAACAAAGAAGTGCATTCACTATCAGGTTATAAAGGATATCATATTGTTAGACCGAGAAATAAACGAGGAGGGGGAATCTCTCTCTTCATAAAAAATGATATTTGTAATAACCCTAAAGTTGAATTTGAACAAATCGACGACACTATTGAAATACTGGCTGTTCGCATCGTGAATAAATCTTTTAATATAATAGTAGTTGGATTATACAGACCACCAAATGCGTCAAGAAAGGAATTCATAAACTCTCTTGAATTAATATTGCAAACATACTTGCGTAATACAAAGGTAATAATTGCGGGTGATTTCAACATTGATTTAGGTAATAATAGATATTCAGCAGGGAATACGGCGCTATCAAATGTAATGATTTCAAACGGCTTGATTAATTACATAACTGTACCTACTAGACCAAACAACATTAAAGACAGAAATCCAACTTTAATTGACCAAGTTTGGAGTAACATTGAGGCCGATATCAAATCATTTGTAATCAAGACAGACATATCGGACCATTATCCCTGTCTTGTAAAATTCTGTATTAATAAAACTCAAATGCTCACCACTATAAAGTACAGGCATGATGACGAAAATTGCCGGCGAAATTTTAGAAATAAAATAAATGAGATTGACTATTCATACATACAAAATGAGGAGATAGACGTACATTCAAAATTTAACCGCCTTATAGATTCATTAAATACGTGCTATAATGATTCTTTCCCCTTAAAAACCAAAAGATTAGGCCCAAAAAAGATTAGGAATCCGTGGATAACAAGAGGAATAACTAACTCTATAAATCAAAAGCATAAACTATATAGAAATTATAAAAATGACATCATACCTTTTCAATTATATAATAATTATGATAAACAATTAAAAATTGTCCTGAAGAAAGCAAAGAGAAAATATTATACTAATAAATTTAGCGAGGTATATGAAGATTCAAAAACTACATGGGGCTTGATCAATAAACTAGTCAACAAAAATAAATCAAAAACAAGCAAAATTAGTGAACTAAAAATAAATGGAGAAATATTAAACGAACAAAAGGAAATTGCCGACCAAATCAATAAGCACTTCGTAAACATTGGTAAACAAACTGTGGTAGGCACGCCTCCAAGCCAAACCGCATTTGAGACCTACATGGGACACTTTGGTTCTCGCTTTTCCTTTGAAAATATTGTGGCTTCAGAAGTCAAAGCGGTAATTGCCAACCTTAAAAATAAGAAATGCGATATTTTGACCATACCCAACCACATTTACAAGATAATTGCCGACAAAATTGACTCCCCTTTAAAAGACCTCTTTAACATCTCCATTCACACAGGAATTTTCCCAGAAATTTTAAAAGTTTCACGTGTAATCCCTGCCTATAAAAAAGGGGATAAAAGCGATCCTATTAATTATAGACCGATATCAATATCACATACTATTAGTAAAATATTTGAAAAATTATTATTAAATCGCATAACTGAATATCTTAATATAAATAATATTATAAATGACTTTCAATTTGGCTTCAGGAAAAATAGATCTACAAATGAAGCCCTTGTTTGTTTGACTGAAAAATATAGAACAAAAACATTCATATGTGCTTCTTTTATTGGATCTTACCAAAGCTTTTGATACAATAGATCATGATATTCTTCTGAGAAAAATGTATAAACTGGGATTTCAGGGAAATATACTACAATGGTTTAAAACATATCTAGGTGAGAGATCTCAGTATGTTAAATTAGGTGAAATATGTTCCGATAAACTGAAAATAAATTGCGGTGTTCCACAAGGATCTATACTAGGCCCTTTGCTATTTACCTTATATACCAATGACATGTTTAATTCACATGATTCTTTTATGGTTGCATTCGCTGATGACATATCAATATTAATAAGTGATAAAGATCACACCATTCTATCACAGAAAACGACAAACACATTAAATAAGATTTCAACATGGATCGATTCTAACAAACTTTCACTAAATCTACAAAAAACGTCATACATTCTTATTAGTAATAAAATTATAGATGATAATTTCAACATAAACATAAAAGGGGTTGTATTGAAAAGAGAGACAAATGCAAAAATACTTGGGGTAACAGTTGATGAAAAATTATCATTTAAGGAACATATTAAACAGCTAGTGAGTAAATTAGCGAAGTACATGTATATACTAGTAAAATTAGCAAAATGCATTCCTTTATATATACTGAAAAAGATATATTATGCACAAGTAAACCCACTTTTGCTATATTGCCTCCCAGTATACGGCACAGCTAACAAATCAGCAATTCAACCGCTTATTACTATGCAAAAACGTTTTATACGACTTCTAAGCGGTAGCAAAAGTTTTTATGACCATACAACACCTTTGTTTAAAAAGCTTAAAATATTGCAGCTTGAAGACCTACTTAAGTTATCTCTTCTAAAAGAGCAGCATAAAATCATAAATAACAAAGCTTGTAACTTCCTATTATCTAATTTTCATAATAATCAGATTAGAAGAAGCAGAGCTCTACGAAATAGTTCGCATATAAATCCACCTTTCTATCGTTTAGAAAAGGCCAGACAAGCAGCTAGCTATAAAGGGGCTAAATTATATAACGAATTAGATCATAATCTAAAAATTGAAGGATCCTTAAAAGCATTTACAATTAAACTCAAAAAAATCTATATAACTAAGTACTAAAAGTATTATTATTATTACACACATTTTATTTTATTATATATTATTATTATTATTAGTATCATCATTATCAGTATCATTATCATTATCATTATTATTATTATTATTATTATTATTATTATTATTATTATTATTATTATTATTATTATTATTATTATTATTATTATTATTATTATTATTTTCATTATCACATCTTGAACTTGAAAAATACATCTGTAAAGTACGGGACAGGTTATATTTTAGTAGAATCGAAAAAGCTAAACCACACTGAGGTAAACCTCAAAAATACATTTTAAGGAACACTGTCGTCTGCAAACTATATGTATTGTTATTATTATTGTTATTATTATTAGACACCATATTTTATTATTATTTTATCATTATCATTACTCATATCATTATCATTATTTCGATTACTACTTCAATATCAATACATATTATTATTTATTATTATTATTATTATTACTATTATTATTATTATTATTACATTATTTTTATTATTATTATATTATGTTTATTAGTATTAGTATTCAATATTATATTAGTATTAGTATTAGTATATTATTATTATTATTATTATTATTATTATTTTCATTATTAGTATCATTACTGAAGGCGCAACGAAAAATGAAAGCGTTTCATCGAATGCGAAAAACGGTTAAACACCCAAATTGAGTTCGAACGAAGTACAACAA
>JABUQX010044223.1:42500-50573 GCA_015478945.1 Trachelipus rathkii | reverse complement strand
GAGAGATACCTTGAACACACCATACCTACCTGATGTGAAGAGTGTCAAAACAGTGATTAATTCAAACAGTGCCTAATTAAAAAGTGAAGTGAAAAAAAAGCTGCCATTCAAACAAAACACCAACAAAAAAAAAAAAAAAAAGCAACAAAAAAAAAAACAGTTCAAATTCCACGAAAAAGAAGAGAAAAAAGAAAAAATATAGCAATAGGCTTAAAAACTTTCCCCTAAACAAAAAAAAAAAAAAAAAAAAACCGTTAAGAATGCCGAGACTAAAAAGAAAGTCACCCAGAGTTCAAACGAAGAGGAACAACGCGGCTATTGTGACTCGGTCTCAATCATCAAGACCCCATCACACTCCCCCAGAAGTCCCCCCAACCGAAGGAGTAAATGAAGAAGGTGACGCATCACAATACGAAACAGAATCGGAAAGCGAGATCCAAGAAGAGCATGAAGCAACAAACCTGGTGAAGAGTCACCCTTCCCCCACTCTCTTAGGGAGAAAAGGAAAGAAAGAAGAATCTTCTCCGCCCTCAATGCTATCCCCCTTCACAAACGCATTTGATGCCTAGACTGGATGCGCAGACGACAATGATCTTTTAACCTAATGAAATCATCGATGCAAGGGAGAGGGTAGGAACTTTTTGGCATCAAAATTTACAAAGCAAAATTACAAATTCGTTGAAACTTCCCCTAAAAGACGATTGTTATACTAAACAGTAAAGGTAATAGAAAAAACTCTATGCACATCGCTAAGAACGCAAGATAAGCAGAGTCTTTCAATGCAGGGATGAGGGAGGGGAGCTTCCATCTGATTAATGCAGTTAGAAAATCAAAGAGATTGTCGGATTATCCACTTTCGATTCAATAACGGACAACGATGCAAAATTTATTAGAGAACTCTTTCTCTTACGATTGCCTAAGCAATTACAGATCTCCCTCATGACAACAGAGAAGAACCATGATTTTGAGGAATTAATTGAAATAGCCGACGATATTTTTAAAATTTTTTTCCCAAAACGGTGCTCGCCAATCCCCCGCGGGGGGGAGAAACGAATGGCAATCTGTGAACGCCGTACGACCAGCAGAAGAGAAAGTCACCAAGCCACCCAACAGAGAGACTTCAGCCCAAGAGAGGGAGATAAGTCGACTGATAATCTCTCATGAAAAGTCAGCTGAAGAAATGAGATCACTCGCCAAGAGCGTCATAGAGCTCGCTAAGACGATGTGTCAGAATGCGAAGAATTCCCCCACCCTCGACAATGATCAAAATTCAAGAGGAAGGAATTTCAACCGATCAGCATATAACAACGTTGCTGCTGGCCCTAGTACAGAAGGTCTTTGTAGGTTTCATAAAAAATTCTTGCACCGTTCATTTAAATGTGAGGGTCGATATTGTCCGATGTACACCTTGATATCGCAACCCCCGGCAACTCCTTCTCCCCCGCAGCGGAACTCCAACATTTCGAACCAGGGAAATGGAGAGGTTGGCCTGTGAGACGACTCCCAGGCCAGGTGGGGGTAAATATGTGGGGAAATGACGCCTTTGTAAGTAGAAATCCTTGTAATTGTTTACCCTGCAACTTTTGTATGAATAAGTCTAATTTTGGGCGGGGAAATATTAATTTTAACTATAGTAGAAGACATTATTATAATGATAATCAAACCAATGGTAGGAATTATAGTCATAATTATAATAATAGAAATTACAGTAACTATAATAGGGACAATTTTTATAATAATAATCCCCATGGTAATGAAAATATTGATTATAACAGTAATGTTTATGATAATGATGCACGTGTTGATTATAATAATTTTTGTAATAATAATGGGTATGCAAATTTTACTGGCCATAATAGTAATAGGTATTTTAGTAATAATTGTAATTATATTAATCGTGGGTATGATGGAAATGTTAATTATATTAATAGATTTAAATGGAATAGGAATTTTACTTGTAAAAATAATCAAGGGCGAGAGGGGGTAATTAACAATGCATCTGAAATCGAAAGTTTTAACGGTGAAACGATGACTCAAATGGCTGAGGCAGGGGCTTCTAGTGAGTCAACCTCTCCTCCACACGAGTCAACCATCAAGAAGTCAGTAGGGGTAGAATCATCTTCGACTTTACATTGTAACTCAATGCATGATGAGATTAATAACGATAATGACAATAATAATAGTAGTGATTGTAGAATTAGGAATGATAGCCATAGTGATGGCGATGACGGTTTTGTAAATTCTTCTAATTACATTGAAGACGATAGCCTTGTAAATGAGTCGCTGTCTCCCCCGATCGAGTCGACCTGCTCCCCCACTCCGCTCACTGGGGAGAAGGCGGGAAGAGAGGCGACTCAGACTTGTGACTCCATACTTGTTGATAAAAATAATGATCAAAATGAATTTGTAATTAATGAAAGGGGCGAAATTCCCTTTCTGAAAATGAATTGTATTAGCTTTAGGGATGAAGGAGGTTCTTCTCCTTCCGATAAGCATGAGGGATCATTAATTTTAAGAAATAATGCATGTGACTTATCTGGTAATATTGTAGTGGAAGTTTCTGGCAACTCAACTGAAATCGTTGCAGCTATTAGAGATGTAGTTTTTGATAAATTGTATTACATTTCGGATAAAACTAACAATGAATCTTATTTACTAGATACCGGAAGTTGCCTCGACCTGGTGGTAGCGTCTGAATTAGATAAGGGGGGTGCCGTTATTGGCACTGCCAGAGCCGCAAATGGAGGCTGCATGAATATTTATAATAAAAGAGTAATTGAAATTGATTTGGGGTTAGATAGACCTTACAATGTGCATGCCTACGCTACAGATATCAAATTTAATGTTCTCGGCATGCCTTTTCTCAAAAAACACGGGTTTATTATTGACTTTAGGTGTCATTATTTATTAGATCCTAGCACGAAACGTAGTATTTCTCTTAGTAATGAGGCTTTCGATTTTTCCAAGCATGTACGAAATTCTATATTTCCTCTAGCCGCTGTCTCTTTAAATATACCGCTTTGCGAATACGAATTGGTTAATAATTTAATTAGGAAGTACCAGGTCTTGTTCTTAAATCCCTATAAAGCACCTAATTTAAATTTAAAGAATGAACAGCTTGCAAGGTGGCAATTTATATGTACAAAGTACCGAAGAAAACGGGGCGGGGCCTATTTTAACAGCTGTGAGAACGATTTTTCTGCTCGCTCACAACCCGACGCTAACGAAACTATAGGGGAGGGGGGAGGGGGGGGTAGAGATTGTACTATTGGAAAGGGGGGTGAAGATTGCACTGTTGATGAGGGGGGAGGGGAGAGAGAAGAATGTCCTTTGAAGGAAGAAATTTTGTGCGAGTTGGCGGCGAATTACCCATACCATGTGAATGTTAGCGGCTCGCCGATACAATTGGGGAGTAGAAGCATAGCTCCACATCTTTTTGAGAGAGCAAAGGAGGAAATCAATAAATTATTGGACGCGGGGGTCATTTCGCGGGGGAGAAAGCAATGGGGTTTCCCAACTAGCTTTTTGCCAAAGCCGGATGGCAGGGTTCGTTTAGTCGTTGATTTGAGGTTATTGAACCAGAGATCAACCTCTGACAATTTTACTCTGCCTAAGATTAAAGATATTTTATTGCAATTGCAACATTGCAAATTGCTAACACGGCTAGACATTCGGCAAGCTTACTATAACGTGCCAATCAGCGAGGAAACAAAGAAATATTTCACTATTACTTGTCCTTACTACAGTTTTAACTATTTAATACAAGGACATAAGTGTTCTTCTAGTGCCTTTCAGCGCTTCATGTCAATCTTGCTTGGAGATTTAAGGAATGTTTTTGTTTATTTAGATGACATATTGATTGCCAGTTCGACTCTTGAAGAGCATGTTGCAATGTTGGAGAAAGTTTTAGAGAGATTAAAGTATATGAAAATTTATATGAACCCAAAAAAATGTGTACTTGCGGTCGGAGAAACAGATTTCCTAGGTTTCAATATTAGCGAGAAGGGAATTAGGCCTAGTAAGGAGAAAATCGATGCAGTGGTGAATGTTGCAAAGCCAACAAATATCAAACAACTTAGAGCATTCCTCGGTCTATATAACTTCTGCCGAATCAACATAGTCGGAGCGGCCCAATTGTTGCAACCCCTAACAAAAATGTTGAAGGGAAAACCCGCCTCCAATAAAAGGATTTCCTGGGGAGTAGAAGCCGAGCGAGCATTTCAAGAAGCTAAAGCGGCTATGGTGAGTGCCACCCTATTGTCGTTCCCTGATGAAAAAACTGAGTTACTATTATACACGAAGGTAAGCGAGCTTACTATAGCCAGCGCACTTATGGGAGAAGAAAATAATCAGACAAAGATTTTCGCACTTTACAGTACTATACTTACTGAGGTGGAAGTGGCACTACCACAGTTAGTTAAGGAATTATTATGCGTCAATAACAGTTTACAAAAATATGCTTACTTAATTGCAAATAGGAAAGTCAGTATTTGTACCAGCAACAGTGGGCTAATCACGGCTTATACGAAAAAGAGTGCTACAAAAGTTCATAATATTCGGGAAATAAATTTATTGAACACCATTGCAAATTTTGACATTGAATTTAAATTGGTCTCTAAGGCTAAAAATAAATTGGCGATAATTTTAACAGAATTGGCTAACGAAAGAGATAAGATCATAGAGGCTGGGGAGTTGCAATTGCAACTGGCTTGTGTAGAAGATGGGGAGTGGGCGTGGCCAAAAGAAATTGCCATGGAAACGGAGTTACAATTGGAGAAAGAGCTTTGTGAATGGAATTCTCAGAATTCCATTGTGGAAGGGTTAAGCCCTTTAAATCGCACGTTAAAAGAACAAGACTTACTGGAGTATTATAATAATAATATAAATAATAATAATAAAATAATAATGAAAGCGATGGTGGTAGTAGTAGTAGTAATAGTAATAATAATAATAATAATAAGAGTAAAAATAATAATAATAATAATAATAATAATAATAATAATAATAATATAATAATAATAATAATAATAATAATAATAATAATAATAATAATAATAATGATAATAATAATAATAATAATATAATAATAAATAATAATAATAATAATAAAATAATAAAAAGTATTTAAAAAGAATAAAATAATAATAATAATATAATAATAATAATAATAATAATAAATAATAATAATAATAATAATAATTAATAATTAAATAATAATAATAATAATAATAATAATAATAATAATATAATATAATAATAATAATAAAATAATTAATAATAATAATAATAATAATTAATAGTAAAAGCGATAGTGGTAGTAGTAGTAGTAGTAGTAGTAGTAGTAGTAGTAGTAGTAATAATAATAATAATAATAATAATAGTAAAAGCGATAGTGGTAGTAGTATTAGTAGTAGTAGTAATAATAATGATAGTGGCAATGATAATAGTAGCAAAGCTGGTGGTGATAATGACTTTGATGATTTTGTAATAAATACTATAACTTACAGTAAAAAAGGGTTAAATGGAATGATGAAGAAAATTCAGGATGGTGTAGATTTCAAAGAGATAGCTATAGAACAGGAGACTGATGGTTATATAAGGGACCTAATAAAGGGGCTGAAAACTAGTGGATTGAAGGCCTGTTACAAGGAGTTCATCCATCGGGGCGAGGAGCTGTCTTTGGCGGTTGACATCTCCACAGGCACAGCTAGAATATTAGTACCGGAAAATCTGGTGGATGATGTCATAGAGAAAATACATAATACAAATCACTTGGGAATTAAACGGACTTTGACTGTTCTAAGAGCGGATTTCGCTTTCAAATTTATGCATAGTAAAGTAAAAAAATTTATACAGAGTTGTGATGTCTGTCAAAAAAATAAGAGCGTTAGAAGGATATCTCCAGAATTCGGCAGATTTAAGGAAGTCTCGGAGAAGTTTGACACCCTTCATGTGGACTTATGTAAGTTTCCGTATAGTATGGGGTTCAATTATCTGCTTGTTTTTATTGACAGATTTAGTAAGTATCCCTTCGCCTACCCTCTTAGGCAGGCGACGGTCGACTCGGTTTTGAATGTGTTAGTGAGCGAAATTTTTCCGTTCTGTGGCTCTATAAAAAGGCTCATCTCAGACCGGGGAAGCCAGTTCACTGCCAAAATATTTAATGACGTGTGTAACCTACTCAACATAGATAATATTATCACGACGCCTAATTCCCCTCGTTCAAACGGACTAGCGGAAAATTTGAATCAAGCTCTCATAGTGACGCTAAGGTGTATGATTAATGATGGGGAGAATGAAGGGTTAAAATGGCCTGAAATTCTGCCTTGGGCACTGTACTGTTTGAGAATTAGCCCCCTAAATGACCAAGGGGTTACTCCCAGTGTGCTTATGTTCGGCCAAAATCTATCAGTGCCAGGAAGCTTGTTACAGAAGGAGGCACTCAGTGCCACGGTCAGTCAAAGTGCTTATTTGAAGAAATTAGTGGCCTTAATGCGTAGGCCTTTGGCACCACATGTTGTATATAAAAATAAAAATATATTTGTTCCGAAAGATCTCCACAAGGCAAGGGCCGTGTTGGTGAGAAATCAACAGTACAATGTAGGGAAACTGTCAGAGAGATACTCGGGACCTTTCAGGGTGCTACGAATAAAAAAGAATAACGTTTATATTTTGAAGCATGGGAAAGAGGCAGTGGAAAATTTAAGAAATGTAAGAATTTTTCATAATATAACCGACAGGGACGCTGAAACCCAAGAGAAAAATAAGGTTAAATAAAAAAAAAAAAAAAAAAAAAAAAAAAAAAGAAAAGAGAGAAAAAAAAAAAAGGGGGGGGGCTTCTTAGTTCTGCATGCAATTCTTAGAGTTAGACAGTAATTAAATTGATACTTATCCTTCAAAAAAAATCATCTTCTTTCCTCTATCTAATGCTACGGCTGAAAAGCATGCTGCCAAACATTAATAGTTGTGAATAAATTCCCGCGTGTTCCTTACAAAATGTAACAGGAAGGGGTTGTAATAGAAGAGTTGAAATAGTCAAACCCCCCGAGGTGGGGATTAAGAAGGTCTTTTATGTTAATTTTTTAATTATTTTGTCATAATAAAAATTGTAATTTTCGTTCGTTTTATCAAAAAAACTAAGTTCAAACAAAAAAAAAAAAAAAAAAAAAAAAAAAAAAAAAAACGTGTGAGGACAGGATTTCCCCTTGCCCTCACAATAATTATGTATGCCTCGTGATAGCTCTGTATACCTGTTATATACACCTGTAACATCACTCAAAAAGGGGGTTCTCTGTATGTTAAATTTTAATTATTATTGGTATTTCATTATGTAAGAAAAATATTCGGTGACTCTTCTGTACGGCACCATTGTCGTAAAAATGAGTCACTGCAAAATGCTGCCCGAGAAATGCCTGGCATTTGAGGGAAGGCAAAGGCAGTAAGATCTCATGTCATAAGAAGAGAGGTCGTGTTGAGTGTCGGCTTGTTAAAAGGCCGGGAATTGTGTTTTGATTGTAGAAATTTATAATGTTAATCTTCACCAATATTATTAATGACTGTGATTTGACCCATTGTGTTGACTGTTAATATTGATCCATTATTTACTACCTGATTTAATTAGTCTTAGAAATAAAAATAAGAAGCAATTACTCTTTTTTCATTACCACTGTACTAACTCTTCAATATATATATATATAAATATATATATATATATATAATATATATATATATATATATATATATATATATATATATAATATATTATTATATAATATATATATATATATATATATATATATATATATATAATATATATAATTAATATAATAATATATATATATATATATATATATATTTATATATATAATATATATATATATATATATATATATATAATATATATATATATATATATATATATATATATATATATAAAGAATATATCTAGAAATGAATAGCTTCACCTAATTTTAAAAAATCATTTATATATATATATATATATAGTATTTAATATATATATATATATATATAATATATATATATATATATATATATATATATATATATATATAT
>JABUQX010044223.1:0-27500 GCA_015478945.1 Trachelipus rathkii | reverse complement strand
TGAGGAGCACAGAGTCTCCTTTATTGTGTTGTCATAAAGGAATTTCCTTTATCTCTGTTGAAGTTTTGGCTATTTTTTATAATATATGCTCGTAAGGCTTTTTCTAAAGTTTATGGTTATTCTACTTTTTTAATTATATTGCTCTTGAACAACAGCTCTACCCTAATCTTTAAGCGGTTTATCGTAAACCACTTCCAACCCTTTCTACATTCATGTGGTACTCCACACATTCTCAACCATATTAAATCTGGTGTTCTATCTGCTCTCTTCCTAAGAGCTCTCGCATTCTGTCTCTCTACTCTTCTTCATAATGAAATTATACTTTTCAGTACGTTTCACAGACCTATCTTATCCAAGCCTACATTATCAAAGTTCACTACAAAGCAAAAAATAAATTCTAAAACCCACCACCGGGACCAACACACAATCCCTCACCTATCTACCCCATTCCTCACCTACAGTATAAGCAAATCCTGTCAAAACTTTACCTTCAATCCGTAGACTCAACGCTTCCTCGTAACAGCTCTTCTCTTCAAAGAATCTTAAACCTCCCTAACTCACTTACAAAATAACATCTGACAATGCATATTACAAATCCCCCTGCCATATGCCTCAATTAACATAGGTGGAACAAATAATTTAATAAGACTCGCGTAACATAACAGATCTCCGCCATACGACCCTCTCAAAACTTCTGCTCTCACCTCATCATAGATCTAGTCTTAATCAAACATTTAACAATACAAAGATACGTGCCCCATCTTTAAAGGTTACTAAGACATACTCCTAATAATAATACAGAAGCCGTTCCTAATTTTTAACTTAAAGAGATAATAATAACTAACAACATTCTTACCACCAGCAGAATAAAGGAGCGACAAAAAGAGAAAACGAATTACAAAAAACCATTTTCAAAAATATAAGCAAAAATTTACTTAAATTTAAAAACTTTTCATTTTTCAACTGTTTACATAATCTTAAAAATTTTAAATAATTTTATTAGTCTCAAGCTTTCGTCTGAGGAGGGTCCAGAAAAATTAAGGACCGAAAGCTTATGAAATTTAACATCTATGAAGACTGTTTGTAAAATTTTTTAATAATATTATAAAAAAGTCTTCTATTCTTAATATATATATATATATTATTCTATATATACTATTTATATAATATGTATATATAGTATATATATTAATTATTTATATATATATATATATTTTTATATACTATATATATATAAATATATATTATATAATATATAATTATTATATATAATATATATAACTATATATATATATAATATTTGTATATATATAATATTATATATTTTATATATGTATATATAATATTAATATAATATATATATATATATATATATATATATATAGTATATAATATTATAATGTATTATATATATAGTTATATATATATTTCTATATATGTTATAATATATATATATATTTTATTTATATATATATATTATATATAATATAAATATATATATAGTATTATATATATCTATATATATAAATATATATATAGTATATATAATATAAATATATATATATATATAAATATATAATAGCTTATTATATACTATAAAGAGGTAACTTCTATTTAAGCATTATAAAGTTGAGATGGGAACCGACGATTTGATTAAATTCGGATAAACTGATGACGGATTTACCTCCTCTTTACTCCCATTAAACATCCGTTACTCTATCCTTACAACATCCGTTACTCTGACAGTTCCGACATAACATCAATTTTTGAGCTTCCGCGCAAAAAAATATTACAACATTTCCCGTGAAGTACAAAAAGCTTAAAAATATATATAATTACTAGATTCTTTTGGCCTTATCGAATATTGGCATTATCCAAACCCATTTTAAATAATTAAAATGAAATTTATATTCCTTAGTTAATTATAACAAAAAAAAAAGAATATTTAATTTAACTTATATATTTTTTATTTGATTGTTAATCAAATAAATAACAAATAAATTTAAATTTGTTATAATATATATATACTAGTATATATATATATATAATTATATATATATATATATTATAATTATATATTTATATATTAGTATATTATATTATATAATCTATATATGATATATATATATTATATATATATATTTATAATATATAATATATATTATATATATCTATATATATATTGTATAATATATATATAATATATATATATTATATATATATATATACTATATATATATATAGTATATATAATATATATATATATAATCTATATATATTATATTATATATATTATTATATATATAAGTAGTAGTATATATATATATATATATACCTAGAGATGAGAGAGAGAGAGGAGAGAGCGAAGAGAGAGAAAAAGAGAGAGAGAGAGAAAGAGAAGATAGAGAGTGAAGCGATTTCAATTATATTATTATATTTATATATATATATTATATATATATAGGTATATAGCTATATAGTATATAATAGTATATATTTATATATAGTAATATATATATATATATATATATATTAATATACATATATATAATATATATTTAGGGAGAGAGAGAGAAGAGAGACATAAGAGAGGTTGATTTTATGTACAATGATATATATATATATATAGTATATATATATATATTATATATATATATTTCTTATACTATATATATATATATATTATGACATTTTCTAACGATAAATAACACATAAATAAATAGAGAGAATAGCTCTAAATACCTATATAATATAATTAAATATATATATATATAATATATATTAATATATATGTCTATTTTATATATAGGTATAGTAACAAAGATAAAAGAGATGAATATGAAAATTAAAACAAATAAGTAAAATAATAGCGGCATATGACTTTCATGTGCCTGATTCAAACATTAGTTTTTCCGAATAAAAGCTTAGTAATATTTCCCCCATATAATATAAGAGCTTGCAAGTTTGTTAATTTAGATAGATGTGATTTTTTTATTTTAGTTGACGAATTTTGCATATATTAATTTTTGCATAAACTTTGATTAATATTTAAAATAAAATGTTAAACAATATCCTAAGAGTAAATCGCAAAGCATGCATAGGTGCCCGGGTGGAAATTTACGGCTTGAATATTCAGTCCGATAATCTGTATACACTAGTATACAGCAAAATATGTTATAAGTTATAACATATATTATTATATACTTTTTTTTTTTACATTTATTTTTATTTAGTTAATTAGCTTTAAAGGGAGTGGTGATAGTTTTTTTTAACAAATATATTATAAACAAATACTAATAAAAATTTGGGGAAATTATGAGGGATAACCTATTATGCAATATATATTACAGGGGAAGTTATTTCAATAATATTTGATTACTTAAGTAAAAGAATTATTTTTGTTCTCTTTACAAGTGATACTATAATTAAATGGGAATAACTGTAAAACAAAAAAAACAAACAAAAAAAATACTCCTAAGAAAAATTAGAAAGACAAATTTTAAATGTTTAAATTTTCTGGTTTATGTTGATCCTAAACAAGCTAAGGATCTGGGGAATTGTAAGTTTTAACACTGAGATCAACCAAAGAAATTTTTAAATCTTAGAATCACTAACATTTGAATGTTTAGAAACTGATTTATAATACACACACTAGTCAACTAGTGACTTATTGTCTCTCTCTATTAAGTATTACTTAATTTATGGTAAGAGTTTTTAATTATAAAAAAACAAAAGACTATTCTTTGTTAGTGTCTACACTGGATGAAAGAGGAAGATGATTGGTTGGCGTAAACGAATTTCCTTGAGGAAAACGCCAGTCCCGACCTTATGGTATTGACAACCGGAGACGGACTGGAAATGAAACGGGCTTACTATGCGTGACGACATTCTGTTAATCTTTTTCAATGTATTTTACCTATTGAGCTCATTGACAACAAATAATATAACTAGTTCCTGTTGAAAGATTTTTTTTGGTTTCGTGTAGGTAAAATTTGAAAGGAGGTGGCACAAGGAAGCTTGAGCATCAATCGTTGGTTGCACTAGGGACAATGTTTGGATGCCGCCTCATAATAAAATTAAAACTCTATACTTCACAAAGTTATAATAATATTACCAAATATTTCGTTAATGTAATTTATATCATTTTAATTCCTGACTTTTATTATTAATGCCTTTGGGAATCTTTGCTTATATTATGTTAAGGTTGGTTATTCAGATTGATGAGCTGTAGAAAGAAAGAATTTCAATTTATTATTATATATTATTTTATAATATTTATTATTATCTTATTTATTTATTTTATATTATATTATATATTTTATATATATTATATATATTTATATATTTTTTATATATAGTGCTGTTACCTAAAAAGGCCCCACTTAGGTTAAATTTGTCCATAACTACTAAACTATTTAACACTATCCATCGGTATGGATGTTAAGGTGTTATCTGTTTCCAATTCGATTTTTGAATTTTTGGGTTTTTTTGAAATTTTTCAAAATTTAACTACTTTTTGCGATCGTGAAAATTTTTTGTACTTTTCCGTCCAATTTGCTTAAGAAGCTCTTATTAAGATTACTTAATATTAAATCTTATGTTAAGTCATGCAAGTATCAACCGCATTTCAGAGATTTTGGAGGTGTGGCATCCAAACATACATCGAAAAGACTTACGAAGGCCCTGGTATGAACCAAACAGGCCTTTTTTTTGATGAAATTGCTCTGTTATGTGTTATCACACTAAAAATAGTTTACTGTTATTTTGGTTTACTTTGTATATTGTCTAAAAAAATAAAAGAAAAACATTTTTGTTAATGTAAAGGGCCCATTTATAAATGTTATCTAAAACGGGCCCCCTTTATTTTTACCTTGTTGTAAATAATACATATATCTAAAAATAACAAAATTAACTTGATAGGTTTAAGGCGTTGGGGCCCATTTGGATTTTTGCTTAATTTGAGGCATTTACTTTTTTCTTCTCTTATTTTTTATTTATGTTAAAAAAAGAGAAAAAGCTTACCTTTAATCAGAATAAAAAATAAAACGACCTAAAACAACCAAAATTTTTTAGTTTTTTTTCTAGATTGCTTATTTTTTATTTTTAAGTTTTTTTTGGGGGGGGGGGAAAACCCCCCTGGAGTGATTTTTTTCAATAATGATGAGGATTTTCCTTTTTATTTTATTGTTATTTTTATTTTAATTAATAAATTAAAAAAAAAATCTGCCTATTTGAGTTCCAAACCTTAAATAACAATGCAAGCCGAATTGCTTAAAGTACTTAGCCAAGAGTTTTAAGAGGGTGGGGCCCTTTTTTGTCAACAATGGCCTTTTTGCAACGGCAGGCCTTTTTTTTGTTCCACTTCGGTGTAAATATTTTACATTTTAAAGCAAACAAAATGATTTGTAGATATTTACATAAAAAAATAGCCTCTAAGAACTTATTTAAACTCGATATATTGTTAAATAGTTTAGTAGTTTTTTGCCATTTTAAAATTTTGGGCCCTTTTTTAGGTAAAATCATATTATTTATTTTATATATTTCTATCTATATATATTTTATATATATATATTCTATATTCTCTATATTATTATATATTATAATATTCTGTATGGGAATTGTATTTTTTAAATACCTTTCGATCACTCGAAATTTTCTAGTTCAAAAATTTCTAGTCCCAGAAAGTTACGTTAGATAGTTTTTAAAAAATTCCTTTGTAGAGCTTCCTGGATTTTGCCAGAGTTCATAACAATTATTCTTTAAAACTTAACGTAACTTACTTTTTGAACTTAAAAATTTTTATTGAATTAGAATTTCCACCTTATATAAGATATATCATATATTATATATTTATATTTTTATTATATATTATTATATATTATTATAATATATATAATATTATCTATCTATAATTATTATGCGAATGTATGTTTTGAAACGATCAGTTAATGAACAATGATTCGATTTAACAAAAACCGTGAAGTCTCTACTACACAACTGATCCACTAATATTCACTAAAAACTTAATGCAATTATAAATGAATATCATAGAACAATTCCGGATTTCTCTACACGAGAAATAGTGGTCTCCTCGTCCCCTGACCTTTTTTCAAGTGATTATTTTCTATGGAATTATTTCAAATAGAATATTTTTATTTATATATTATATATTATTATTATATACTATATATATATATTTTATATTATTAATATATATATATTATTATATATTATATTATTTTAGTATATATATATTTTGCCGTGCCATTAGTTGGAGGGGCAACACGCGTCCCCGAAACGCGGCCACTGCTATGGTGTTCCACGCAGAATAGAAGTGTACCCCAGCGGCGGTACGGGGGCGTTCTGGGGCGGGGCATCCAGAGGAAGTGCTCATGTGTCTGGGCTATACGATTGTGAGTGGGTAAACCGTTGTCTGTTTGATCTGAATTTATGTTGCTAAGTGTTTGGCGTGGGACCTGTATGCTCGGCCGAGGTTTTTCGGTCTTTTTGGACAGTGATTTTCTATAGGGACGTGTTTGGAGGAGGCGGTGTTTAGTTAGTTGTTATTGTAGGCGGTTTTGTAGATATGTGTTAGTTACTTGTGTATGGATGTGAGTGAGCCAGCTGTTGGGGTGGAGGGGGATTTGTTGTAGATGTTATTATAAGTTGAGCTGGTGAGGAGGTGGGGTTTTTGTCCCATGTCTGGGGGGGGGTTGGAGCGTTTTGGTGGCATGGAGGGTTGGATTGTATTTTCTGGAATGCATCTGTCCCTTACATCTTCAGTGGGGTGACGGGATGGAAGATATGTGTGTTCGTGTGTAATGCTGGTGGGGGTTGTTTTAGTCTCCAGTGATATATTCTAAGGCGTGTTTTGATACTTGTTGTTTTGTTTAAATTGGATTGTGATGTGCTGGGACTGCGGGAGGCATAGTTTATAATTTGTTTGAGTTGTTGTAGTTGTGGTAAGGTGTGTTTTCTGTCGCTGAGTTGTGTTGGGAGAGGGTTGGGGGTGTTTAATTTCCGTTGGGTTGGGAAGTAGTTGGTCGTTGGTGGGGGGAGAAGTTATGTGTGTCGTAAGTGAAGTCTTAATTTTTGGGGTTTTGTAGGGGAGGGTTGTTGTTCAGGTGATATTGGGTGGTGTTATTGTGGCAGTCTGTGTTAGAGGTGATGGGGATTAAGCGGGGGAGCTGTTTTTTATTGGTGTGTAGACAAATTTCTTAATTGTAGATTCTTGGGTGTGTTGTGCGTGGCGTGTATTTACGAAGTTGGGTGTTGGAAATAGGTACGATGTCGTTGCGTAGTTATAGTTTGGTGGATTGTGTTGGTACGGGTGGGCATTTTGCTGTAAAGATGAAAAGGGATGGAGCAGAAAAAATGGCACCTTTGGTACGTCGCGTTTTGTAGTTTATGGAGTCTGATTAGGTGTTTTTTTGGAGGACTTTGGCGTATCGATTGTCAAAAGATGAGAGCCATTTTTTTTTCTTGTTTCTAGGGGGGATTGAAGGATTTTTTTGTTAGGTGTATGTGCGGACAGTGTCAAAGGGTTTGTTAATGTCGATGGCTTTGGTATGGTCTGTTGATGGGATTGGATTGAGCTTATTATGTGTTGTGTGGGGTGTGAGGGCGTTGTTGCTTGAATGATTGCTTTTATCGGTTGTTCTGGAGTGTCTTGTGTGGGATTTTGTTTATATTGTTTTCAGCATTTGCTGATGGTGGAGAGGGAGGGACTTGGGAAGTAGCGAGGAGGGGAATTGGGAGTCTTTTTTGGTGTTTAAGTTTTGCGAATGTTGCTTGTTTCCAGTTGGGGTATATATTGAGTTCCAGATTTGTAAGATTTCGTAGATAGGAGATTGCTTTTTGCTCTAGGTGTTTCGGTGAGTTTGGAAATTGAGTTGGTCATGTTGTGTGGTTTGGTAAGGTTTTGATTGCTTATATCATGTTGGTTGTAAAAGGAGGTGGAGGTTGTTGTAATTTACATGTTTTTTGGTTGTTTTTTATTTCCTATTATTGGGTGGTGGTTTATGGGAGATATTGCGTAGTGTTTTGCGAGCTGTCTGCTTGTGTTTTGGGAGGGGGGGTTTCCCGGCAAGGATGGGATTTTGTTGAGCGGTGGGGGTGTGTTTTGGCGAATTGTTTAGTTTTTTTGATACCTGCAGGGTTTTCTTTATTCTATGATGTGAGTATTGTTCGGTAGTATTCTGTTAAATTGTTCGTCGGTGTTGGTGTTTTGATTGATCTGAGCTGTTTAGGTTAGATTTGGTTTGTGGTTATGTGGTGATGGTCGGAGCCGTTTCTCGGGGGGTCTTTGTTATAAGTTTGAGTGTTTCGGGGGATGTCTGATGATTAGGATTTTCATTTGTGACCTTAGGATTATGTAGGGTTGGCTGATTATTTTAATTGTTGTTTAGTATTTGTGTTGGTTCTGAATTTTAGGGGGCTGCAGTTTCAGTGCATGGCAAGCCGCCAATGTTGCACTAACAATTTTGGGCTCACTTGTATGCCCCTCTCTCTTAGAAGCCACATTTCCGGGCTCCGTCAAGTATTTGAAGAGGCTAAATATTGTAAGACGTTGGCAGCACTAATGTGGGTGTCTCCCTGCTGCCTCAACTTTCTGTCTCTATTCAAACAATTTAATTTGGAGTGTGTTTTTCTTTGCGTCCCCAAATCTTTAGTGCTGGAGACCTTATCAACTGGAGGCTATTTCCTTTGCTTTACTCTATGATTGGCGGGGTGGTCCTCTACTTTGAGTAATATCTTTTCCAAGAATTCTGGAAATACTGAACATTTTAGGTGTATACTGTGATTCAAAGGTTATTCAGGGTTCAACTTCTTGCGCAGTGCAGTGTATTTTCAGCTTTCCCTACATCAGGAGTTGGTCACTTTTCATATTCCAGAACCTTTCTGGCCCCCATATGTTATCTCAGAGCATTCCAGTTTAGTTTGTGGCATTTCTGTCTCATACTAATTATAATCTTTGTCTGATCTCGGTTGCTGTCTTTCATATATTGTAAAACTATACCAATACAGGAAAATTTATTTAATATTCTTGTATTCATCCCAGTATATGTACTCCGCCAGGGTGAGCACTTCATTTCCATGGTCCTTTCCCATCTTTGTTTTTTGTAATGAATGGCATTTTGTATCCGGCCAGTTGGGCCAATGGTATAACATTGACTATTTCCTTAGAGTTGCGGGTATATCCTTCATTAGCAGGAGGTGCATTTTTTTGGAGAGAGAGGAGCTTGGTACTTTCCTATATCAAGATGTAATTTTATAGGGAGGATGTATGGTTTCACTCTGTGCTCGTCGTTGGACTGCTAACAGTGTATTGGGATCTTTGATTCAATGGGCCTCTTTCCCTGCGGTTAAATTCCTTATGCAGAGGTTGAGAATCTGGAAGTCTAGTGTCAATCTCTTGAGATTTTCTTAATGATTTAATGAAATATATAATTGATATTTAGATAGTCTTTTGTGCCTTGTGATTGCCCCTCTTTCGCCTAGGTTGAAGTTTTCCTTTTTTCAATCTGAGTATATGCTTTAATTTTCTCTACACGCTTGCCAAGTCTGCGGATGGATAGTTGTTTGGATTAGCATTTCTTGTTAGCGTTAGCACAAAAGCTTTTTGATTCCGTGTCCATCTTTATTTAAAATTAAGTAAATCACTAAAATGTTTTGTTTCATTTATCCTTTTGGAATATATTAATGTATGGTTTTTCAAATTTTACTAAAATATAGATAGCTCTTTAATTTGATAAAATTTTTATTTATTTTCTTTACCAGAAAATTTTTGTTAGTTCTGAAAAAAGTTTCAGAAAATATTAAATTTTAAATTTACTTCCAATTTAATTGTACTTTTAAATTATTAGAAGTGGTTTTTTTATAAATGATTCTTGAATTGCATGATAAGCATTGATGATATGTTTATAAATGTGATTGGTATCAGTTATTTATTTTATCTAATTATATTATATTATATGTTATTATTATATTATTATTATTATTATATTTTATTCTTATATATATATATTAATAATTTATATATTTTATATATTATAATATTATACGATATATGATATATTTATTATATATTATATTCTATATTTTTTATATTATTTATATATATATTATATATATATATATATATATATTATTATTATTATATTATATATTATATTTATTCTCATATTATATCTTAATCTATTCTCCACTCATCATCTCACACACCACACCTTCCACCTTCTTTCCGAGACGGGGTAGGTTGAGTAGAATTCCTGGAACAGAAAGCGAGTAGGAATATGACGGAGTTGAAGAAAGGCCCAGCTTGCTGCCCCTTATACCTTTTAGTTAGTCTTGTCGCCAGTCAGAATCACCTAGGCTTATTGACACGATTGCCCTCACCTATGCTTCTCGTAGGGTTTCTTGGCCTAGGTTGGCCCCTATCCTCTCCAAAACCTCCATTCACTCCTATTGTGAACCTTTCTTCTGCTTCTGCCAAACATGCATTTCTCTCCTCCAGCATTCTTTTTATGACTCTCCACTTTTTTTTCCGTTCTCCACGGTCGATTTCCCCCCGACATCCCACTATACATCTGTTAACACGTTTCATAATTCTTTTACATGACCAAGACCATCTCAACCTCTTTATTATTCTCTTCATTTACCCTTTTTAACAAATCTCTTAATCATCATTCTCATTTATCATTGTTTAACTAAAGCCCCTAGATGTTTTCCTTGTAATCCATTGTTACTCCAATTTTACCTCGTAATTTTTGACATGCTCTTACTATTTTTACTATAACAGTAACAACATTACTCATGTAAGCCCTATCACTCAATTAGTTCCTTTACTCCACCAAATTAATTGACAGCCACCTTCCTGCAGTCATTTCTACTTACACTCTGCATCGTTCCCGTCCCTTTATCAACGTATTACCCTAAATAAATTTAATCAGCACAATCCAGCTCCCCATCTAACATAACTTCAATCGGACTGTCCTCCTTCACACCTACTTTTTCTGTTATCTATGTTTGGCTTTCAAACCCTCTTTTACAACATTGCCATTCTCTAAGTGCTATTCAAACTCTGCAGATTTGTTTCACAACACAAAACCTCATGTGATTATCATAAGGTTAGGGCACTACTTTCGTATATTCTACACACTTATTATATATATTACTGTATATATATTTTATTATTTTATATATTTTTATATATATATATATATATATTATATATATATATTATATTATATTTTTTTAATATATATATATATATATTGGACTGACGATAGTATCGGCATTTTTGGAGGTATCGATCGGTTATATGGCGTACTCAGCTGGATATTCTTACATTTGGTGAAAATTATGAGACTTTTAGATCATAATAATCGTGTTTGATATTAGATAGTAGGTACTAGTTTATGTTTATTTTTTTCCGATTTCCTTTTAATTAGACGATTTTAGCGTTTCTCCAATTGCCTTGAGCGTAACAAAATTTCCATTTGGCAGCCATTATTATACTTTAATACAGATTTCTTTTCTACTTTTTTAGCTGCTCATTAGTATTTTTTTCTTTTTTTTGTACGCAGTTTGGTGAGGTGTGTGCTTTCAAAGAAAACTTAAACTTTTGTAATAATTTTAGATATTTGCTTGTAATATTGGTTTTTTACCGTTTTATTTCAGGTTTTAAATTTGTTTTAGCGTCCGATATTTTCCTCAGTTTCCCTTTGGTTCATTGTCATTTGTTTCTGTTCTGTTTTTTTTTTTTTTTTGTTTTTTTTTTTTTTGTATGATTATTACATGTGTGTTGGTGTATGATAGCAGATTTGACAGGCTGGCTTTCTTTTGACTTACCACTCAATGTCTTGCATTATCTGTCTGGAATCCCTCTAACTTAACCCTTATTTATGCTTTGTTTGGACCAAGATGGCTAGATGTATCCTAACTCGTTTATATATCACTATAACGTTATTTTATTTCCGTCCTGGAGGGTGGATATGGCTAGTAATATAAACCCTCTATAACACGTCTCGAGAATCTCGATCTCTAACTTGATGTTCTGTGGTTATCTTTTTCCTTCTCTACATTATCTTATGCTTTCTACTGTTCTCCTAAGAGACAGTTTCATGCTTTTTGATTACATTAACTTTCCCGGACTGTTAATATTTTCCAACCAATACTGAGGCCTTATTTGGGGTTTAATGTAACAACCTGAAATTGTTGGGTTTCCTTATAGCTGTTTAGTGGAGGAACCGATATTCCCCCATATCTCACATTGGGACTATGAAAGAACCTAGCACATCCCGGATCGTTCCAACCGTTTCTTGACACACTTGACTGATGTTCCACCACTATCCTTTCTCTAATAAATACACTTCGCTTCTTCTGTAAATCTACCCAACTTATATCTCTTATTTTACTACTGTTCTCTCCAAATTCTTCTGCCTATGCGGTTTTTTCTGCACTTTGTTGGGCTTGAGGCAGCGTTGTTGCTTTCTCGCTAACTCTATTGGCAGTGACTGCTTGCGTTTTGAGCCTCATGTTCTGTGTAAGTGGGACTGTATTGTTGTGGGTGGCAGCGTTCATTCTTCTTCTAAATTTTTTCTCCTCTCTCCTTTGGTTCGATCGTGCTTGTTCTTGGCCATTTCAGTGTTGGACAGTGGTTCGGGTTGTGGAAAATTCTCGTTTATCTATCTCTTGCCAATTTTATTCAGCTAGAATCGTTGCAGGGATACTCTTTCGACGAGCAAAGCGGCTTTCATTAAACGGCAGTGCGCTGACTCTTGGTTCTCATACTGGAATCTTGGCTTTGCCAAAATCTTACATTTGTGTCTTCTTTCCTTTATGCTCTGTGATTTGTTGTATCTCCAACGTGAAAGGCCATCATCTCTTGCCTCCTATTTTCTCTAGACCCCTGATTTCTGGGCATTGTCTTCTCCTCCTTCCTCTCAGATGTCCTATGCATTTACCTGTATTTCATTTGATCGGGTGCATGGGCTCTGAATCTCATGACGTTAGAAGGGGGGGGGCGGACCGGCATTCCTCCTGGTTTTTAGAGTGTGCTTCTTTGCTGCCCACCCTGGTTCAATCTTATTTCATGCCTCAAACTAGCCTTCCCTGTGTGAGCGCATATGTCCAACATTTCCCGAAAAAAGGATGCTGCTCTGATCCTTCTACTATCGCAATAGCTTCAACTTGTATTCTTTCTAAGATTTTTGAAACCCTTTCAACTCTCACTTCTTAGATTCTCTGGAAACTCATTCCTTTCTTTCAGATTGCCAGTTAGGCTTTCGGCTACGGTTCTTTGGTGATACTTTCCTTTAACGATTTATGGTTTTCAGTCTTAGGAATCGGGGAGCTTGCGTGGTGGGCGCTTGACTCCAAAGCTTTGACCGGGTATAGCACGCGTTGCTCCAAGCTCCCCTTCTTTGGGTTTCTTTTCTCTTTGCTTACTATGTCTAGTTTTCTTTCAGATCGCTATTGTCGGCTGTTGTTGATGGGGCGACTTCTTTTTGTCAATAGTGTGTTTCTCAGGGTTCTGATTTATCTTCCTTACTTTTTCCTGTTTTTCTTGTGATCTTCACCTGTCATCTAACTCTATCACTCTATGGCGTGATCGCCTTTATTCTTCAACTATTTTCAATTTGCTCCCTCTTTTACTTAGAATGTGTCTGTCTTTTCTTTCGATCTTTTTTTGTGATCTGGATTTGGAGGCCGGTTGGGTTCGTCTCAACCTTGTTGAAATTTAATTCTTTAAAAACAACTTTACAAATCTCCCTCTCTAGACACCTAACCTTAATATCTTTTTCACGGTTCTCTCGCCGATGCTTCCTGTTGCATTACACTCTTGCCTTACATAAACAAAAGAATGTATCGAAACTCACATCACACGGTTGTAGGCGCCTCCAGAATGGGAGTTTGTTCAGACTGCCGAGACTTTTTTTTCTTTTCAATTATCCAGATATACAAGTGTCTCATCGCCCTTGTATGAGTACGGCCCTATATCTGGGAGGGTAGGTTTCACCGGTTTTGGATGGGTCGAATTCAAGGCAAGACTTATAATTCCTTATTTTAGTTTACTTGCTTATTTTATTGCGCGATGTTTGTGCTTTATCCTTTTCTATAGGTCGTGCCCGCAAGTGCTTGAGGAATTTCCATCGCGTCCCCACCTTCGGACGCCTGTCACAAGCGGTGCTGTTATGGCCATGAGTTTTGTGTTTGATAGTAATTCCAGACTAGTTTGCTGCCGTGTTCTTTCCTTCTTGCCACCTCTGTTCTGTGGATTCTCTTCAATATCTCTGTTTCCTACTTTATTTACTCTCTTCGGTTTAAAGCCTGGTTTGTGCTCATTTGCGTTAATTTGCGTTAAAGTGATTTTGAGCTGTTTCAACACCTTCCTTGAATAGGGTTTGCCCGTGAGCGGGTTGTGACAACTGTTAAAAAAAAAAAAAAAAAAAAAAAAAAAAAAAAACAAAAAAATTCTTAAGAATTCTTAGCTGCTGAACCCACAGATGGCATTCGACATGACATTCTAGATGATTTAATAGCATAACCAAGGAGCTTGCTCATTGAACAAAAAAAAAAAATTTAATAAGTGGAAGCCGCTATCTGCATCCTGGCACAGCATGATAGTGACGCGTGGCTTTCCGGAATAACCTTCTGAAGTGTAGGCTTTGAATGTTCTGGCTTGATTGCATTTGACATTCATTCCTTCAAAGGAATCCACCAAAGGAACTTCGTTAAAATAGAGACGTCTCAAAAGGAGCAAAGATATTCAAATTTTGCAATCTTGAAAGGGATGGGCTCTACGAAACTATGGAGTGCTGCGTCGAGGAATTGTTATGTAGGTGGCATAAAAGGCGCAAGGTTTTCTTTTTCAGTGCTTGTGTCAATATTTCAGCCTCTTATCAGTGGGCGAGCGATTTATTGTGCTGTGGAATGAGGTATTGACAGCAAAAGGAATAAAGATAAGTTAATGTTTTGATCACATTTGGAATTTTTGAATTTGGTATTGAATGTATCTATCTTTATCTTAAAGGTTTATTATTATGTCATGTTTGAGTTATAGCGTTTTTTTTATTTTATTTTTTCAGATTATTGTGTTCTTTCTTTCATTTTTTATTTTTTTATTTTGCTAGTTAAGAATTTTCTTTTTTCTTTGTATTCACTATATAAATGCTAGTAGCTAAACTGTTATACTTACTAATGAATGGAATTTTTTTGATAGTAACACCAAATAAAAGTTATTTATCTATTTATTTATTATTCCTTAAAGAACTATTTTTTTATAAAATAAATTACTTGGGCAAACCAATATGAGATTAAATGACTAGAGTTTGTTGTACAGGAATGATCTTGGTGCTGCAGTACAAATTCTATCTTTCTGTGTTCTCTATATTATTCTGGTAGCGGTTCGCACTTAAAAATAGCATGTATCGGATATCGGCCTACTTTTCTCCTGGTATCTGGTAATCCTAATATATTATATTCTATTATTTTTATATATATAATATTATATATATGGTTATTATATTATATATATATATTTTTTATTATATTTATTATATACTATATATTTTATATACTATATATATATTTAATTATATATATTCTGTCTTTTTTTCACTTCTCTTTTGCCCAGATTGGGTGGTAAGTGCTGACAGCATCGGAAAGAAGCCAGTGGAGAATGAAAAGTCGAAAAGAAAGCCAGCCTTTCGCCCCTCTGTACCATTTTAGTGGAGTCGTCAGACAGAAGTCACCTGAGTATGGGCGCGAGGACTCACCTATGTAATTGTAATGTAAGGGTTTCCCCTGGCCGTGGCAACTGCCCACCCCCCCCCCTACAACCCGCCATTTTTCTATTATCACCTTTTTCGCTCTGCCAAATCACATTTCTCTCTTCGACATTCGTTCACCGAATCCATCCACTTCTTTCGTCTCCCCGGTCCCCGGTTCCCACTCCCACTATAACATCCGTTAACCACCTCCTTATTATTCCTTTCCACATGACAATCGTAATTTTTATTTTTCTCATTTCCTTTCTTCACACCACACTTTTAAATACGTTATTTTCTCTCTTTTCATTTTCTCAACTAGACCCCTAAGATTGTCATTGAACATTGAACTTGTGATCTATTCTTTTATTCAGCTGTCTCATACCATACAATACAAAGGTAAACTACCTGATGTAGACTAGACCATCAAGTAGGTACTTTGATTCACAACGACGATTTAATTGCACAGGCCACCTTCTTGCCATTCACAATTTGCTACCCTCTGATCGTGCCGTTCCTTCTATCCACATACCCCCTAATATTAATCAGAATTTTTCTTGCTGCTCCCATCTAAAATAACTTCCATGGGAGTGTCCTCATCACAATAACTTCTGACTTATCCACGTTTACTTTCAAGCCCTCCTTTCACACACCCTGAAAATCTCTATCAATCTCCTCAAACTCTCTTCAGATTGCCACACAGGAACCAATATTCCGTAATGTTAAAATCAGTTGACCACATCTCCTTCTAACACATTCTTTCCCATTTGCTAATTCTTTCATAAGCCCATTCATATACAAATTGAATACCAGGAGACATACACAACCTGTCTTACTCCGTATTATCCTAACCTCATTGAATTTATTCTTACCCGCCATTCATATCGTCATTAATGTTTGATTCATTCAGGAGCCTCCACCCCTATATCCTAACACCTGCATCGCTTCCTATTAACTCATATTCTAGCCGTTTCATCATACTAGATCAAATTTATTCTTTTTTCTCATTTTTCCTTCATTTGGTATTCATGTAAGATTTGATCCACCATCCTTACCTCCTAGCCTCTTTCTTCACATCGTCCTCCCAGTCTCGACGACTCTTTCGCCAATTACAGCAGTATCTTCCAAAACTCAAACTTATTCCCTTAATTTCTACAGGTTCCCCTTTTTCTCCTTACCCCTTATAAGGTACTTACGTCTCTCCAATCTTGACTATACCTCCATAGTTTATTACACAATTCCATCATCAATCACTCTGCCTCCCGTCTTGATTCTGTTCATTGTAATTTATCTATTGACCGATTTCCTCTCACTTTCTCACCCACCCTTGCTCTCCTTATATAACTCATCCCAATTACTTTCCTTCTGCCCCATAACACGACACATTCACTAACGCTCTCTTATGTTTACGTATTGTGCGATTTTCGAAGTGTTCTTTCCACTCCCTTCACATCCATTCATCGTTAACAGCACCATCCCTATTTTTTTCATAATTCCCTATTCTCATTCTTACCTTTCGCGCTTCTTCCAGAAGAGTTTCACATTCCTTTTTCTTTCATCATCTCCTTCCAAACTGTCATTTACCTCTTGTTTTTTCCTTATACCTTTTAGTATTTCTTTTCCTTCTATATAATTCAAGTCTTTCTTTGATCTTCATCATTGATGCTTTTAGTCATTCAACACGCTTTCTTTTTTACCTTTAAGCTTATTACCTCTTCATTCCACATTAAATTTACTTCTTTACTTCTTACTTTTTGCTTTCACTTCCTTTGCACTACTACCAATTGCTTCTTCCATTTGCCCCCAGATTTGCTCGTATCAAGGGCAGAAAAAAATTGAGAGTTCCTAACTATTTATTGCAAAGAATTTGAAGACATTCTTTCTATGAATATTAAAAATTTTCCTTTGGTATCACTTCCTCTCATCCGCCCCACACTTAAATCTTACATAGAAATAATATCGATCTCCCTTCTAACCCCTAACGGATTTACACCACTTTTCAACATTCCTTCTTCCCAAACTAATCATCCTACTTTTTCCTTTCCGATTTACATTCTCTCCTACCACTTGATATATGTATATTTTATATATATTTATATTATTATATTGAATATATATATTTTTATATTTATATTTATATATATTATACTTTATATTATATTTATATTCTTATTATATTAGGGATGTGCGTACGTGAAGCCGATACGATTACGTATTCCCCGGCCTAAAAGTATTCGGCTCCGATACGTTGCCGAATAATCACTTCGCTATTTCGCGATATTATTTCAAAGTTCGGTATCATTTGGGAAAATAAATTGTAAACTTACCTGGTCCCACAAAAAAACTTTCACTTTTCTTTTATGACTTGTAAAAGTCCCATATTTAGATGACTGATTTCTATATATTCTTGATGTGGATAGCCCTCCTAGATACAATCGGTCCTATTTTTGTTTTCCTTAGGATTGACAAAATTCTGTTGGTATACGTGGTGTATAGCGTTACTTCCATTTATCTCCCGTAGCCCAGGAGTTTTGCGTGCGGTTGATATTTGAAGCATTGGTACTCTTAGTATTACATGTATGGTGCAATGACTGGATGATTCTATTCATCTAATAAGAGTCGGTGTCCGTCATGTTCAACCGGTGAACTGACGATCTTGTATGAGAGTTGTTTTGCCGAAGTTGTCTGAGCTGTTGTCTTCGAGATTGCATGAAAAATGACGCACAAGAGTATATTTTATCGTAACAGAGAAGCCGAGCTGCGGAGGCTCTAGTCAGATGATGACCTTGTGTATTGCGTGAAGTTGCAGGGCCTACTATCGCTTATATGACTCCCAGCATACGATGAGGGTGAGTGGCGACTGTTTATTGCATTCAAGAGCGTTTAAATGTGTGTTGTTAACATCGCACAGTTTATGCTTTCGTCCCCGTGGGTATCGGTACGGATGAGAGGGAGTATGCAAATCAGTTTGGGTCCTATTCAAGTACTGGATGGTATACGCCGTCGACTATGGTAAACTTTGCGTTCGGTCCAGCAGCAGGTTTCACAATAATCCTGCTTCCTGTGCTATCGTCTCGGCAGCCGGGCGGCAGGTATGGCCAAAAGAGATGGCCATTAGGCACCTTTAGCCCAGGTGACAGGAACTCGTAGTGAACCCTGTACTTAGGAGACACCTTATTACTCACTAACATAAACTTTGTTTGATGAACATTTTTGAGGCTGGCAATGGTGATGCTTCGCTTATATGCTCAAGTTTCCTGTTGAGTGAGAGGAAGTGATATTTGATGGCCCACAAAGGCGGACACTCCTCCGTGATACTGCCTTTGCAAACATGACTTGTTGTGGCAGAGGTGAATGCTTTTTTTTTCAGATGTAGCACCAGATTTATGGGACGGAGCGAGGCATAACTTGTACGAACTACTAAGTGTTTTCATCTCATGATGTAGATGCGTATAAGTTGCGATACTTGCATTTACTAAGAATTTTCCGGTACCTAGGCGATGTTGTGTTTGAGCAGGAGTGATGCTTCATCAGATCTTAGTTCTGAGGACTTTACCGGCAAGGTGGGATTCAATGTATGGCTGGTTTGTTGGGTTATGGACTATTCCAGCGTTGCAGTAGATCGTCTACGAAAGAAGTTCGACATCGTAGGTATGTTATTTACATAACTAACCCATTCCTTTATTAATTCTGTTCCTATTCTCTTATTATTGTCTGTTTATTGCTTTAATATATCTTCCAAAGACATGTACTATCATTGCGTTTGTTTTCTCCCTTTCATATATCACTATATATATATATATATATTATATTATTATTTTATACTATTATATTATATTATATTATATAATAGTTATATATTATATTATTAGGTATTATTATTATTTATATATATTTATACATATTTATATATATTATATTAGATATTTATATATATCTTAATATTATATTATATTTTTATATTATATATATATATATATATAATATTCTATTATATATATTTATACGTATAATATATTCCTATTGTATAGACCCTCTTGAAAAAGTTAAATCATTAATTTTCAAATCTGTGTTCAGACAACTATTCTCCAAATGCCGATGTGATATGCAAAACGTTCATTTTGTGGGAATCGCACATTCTAATCATTCGGAACAGTCCAAGAAATTATGTTTGACCAGTGTTATTTCAAAGTAAAACAAAAGTAAATAATATTTCTTACCTATAGCAAACTAAAATTAATTTAATGAAAATTGAAAGTTTCGTAAGTTAAATCTATTTAAACTAACTTAACTCTAAGCTCTAAGGTTAAATGACAGAACATTAGCCAGTTTCCATTTTCAGGGTAACTATGTTCTTGTGGCTTAAATTTTCTCTGTTCTGCATATTCTTTCACTTCGCTGTGACGGTGGGCTGAAAGTTTTTATTGCTGTTTTTTAATCATTAAAATATTTCCAGTGTTTTTCCACAATTGAAGGGAATTTTATTGCTTTATGGTCAGTAAGCAAATATATTATTTGTTTATATCTTGTGTAATTCCGGATGTGCTTTTACTTTTTCTTTGTACATAATCGCGTCCGAAGAAGTGGACTTTCTCTTTGTCATGTCTACTTCTTTTCTTGTTTGCACGATTTGATGCCACAATTTTTAAAATTATTAAAGAAGGGAAAATGAACTTCGCTTACTTTCATACGTGAATTCTCAGCAGAGGTCAGGAGTAAATTTTTGCATTTCTTTCTATGTCACGACCCATATTTTTTACGTGATTCATCTGTTTCATGTTTGAAAATAGCTTGATCGCGATCTAGAAGTAGCTAAACAAAGATTTTAATAGAAACTTAGAAAGTTTTTTTCATGATTTCTTAAGCTCTTCAACGGGTGTAATTATTTATTTGGTTGCTTTTAATGCTTTATTTAAAATGATTTATTGCTAAAATGGAGGGATCACTTGGGCGACTGTATTCACGTTTAATGCTTGTTTTTAGTGATGTTGTCAATGGTCAGTAATGGTAATTCTCCACTGATATCTACACATTCTGATTGCATTACAGCGGTATATGGTATAGGGGGCTTTTTTGTTCGAAAATCTTTTAGGCTTATTAAGTTCGTTACAGGTGTAGAGCGTCTTGATTATTTATGCTGTTTGACATTCCGCTGCATCTGTAAAGTTTTATTTGCCCTGCCGTTGTGCAAATGGTGAAAATGAGAGGATATGCCTTCTGAGTAATATATCTTTAACGACTCGGGAATATATTGTCGTGGATGCTGTTGAATGTAACTAAAACATGAATGTGCAAGCCCTTTCCTCTATACAGCTACCTGTTTTTCCATTATCGTATCACTAATGATTCTTTTCTGTAGAAATTGTAAAATGTCGCCTTATGTGATTCTGAAAATGACAAGAGTTTTCCCATTTGGCTACAACATTTGGCTATTTTTTTTTTTTGGAAATCGTTATAAATTTCATTTTAATTTGAAATATTTTCCCTTATTTTGAGTATATTATTGTTTATAGCTCAATATTGGCCGAATCGTTCGCAAAGGATACCGAATATGGTATTTTGGCGAATAGCCGAATACGAATCTTTACGAATATTCGGAATCCTTATGTTCTATATATATAGATGATTTTTTTATTTTTATTTTATTATACTTTTAAATACAATAAATATTTTTCTATTAAAATTGCTGCTCATCTTTCTATTTCTTATATATGGTTAATCATATATTTATATTTAAGTGATGTCCCGGACAGGTTCCGGCCGAATCCGGTCTTTCTTTGATTGTTTCATTTTTAATTTAATAATTAAGATGAGTATTCAGTTTTTTTGAAAATGGCCACTCCTGGTTTACGCTCTTTCCTATTTGTGTCCTTCTTGACCGAAGAATTTATAAAGTTGAAAGAAGAAAATATTAATAATGGAATTGACCTCTTATCAAGAGATGCTGAAGAACTTGCAGCCAAAACCAGGATAAGTTACAAGGTAATCGTAAATTTAATGTTTCAAAATTAAGAATACAAAATAGTGTATAGTCACAATTTCAAGATTGTCCCCATCACATCTCTTATCATTCTCTTGAATGTAAAATTAAGTCAATAGTCATATTAAAAGTATCATTTATAGTTCTATATCTTATTATACTTAGTATATTCTTGAAAGACTGAAAATGGATTCATTTAAAGGTTTCATTTAAAGTATTCTTATTTTTCAGGTCATTCAGAATATATGCAAAGTATTTAATGCTTATCATGGTGCATTTCAAATTACTGGACTTGAGCTATACAATGAAGCACTGAAATCTTGTCATATCATGTCAAGTGGATACAAAGAGTACGTTTAGATACTGGTACATAAATGTTAAAAAAAATAATCTTGCTTGTAATATGCTTGAAAATATTTAAATATTTGTATATAAATTGTGGTTCTTTGTGTTTCTGACACCTGACTTGATTCTGACTGACAATAAGTTCCTACCCTTCAATAGATTTCTAACTTCTGCTGTTATGAAAATGATTCATCATCAGATGCACTAGCTGCTTAAGTGATGCTAAAAACTTTTAAATTTTTTCTTTCTTGAGTTGAAATATATTTTTCCATGATAATTTCTATTTGTTTGTTTTTTTATTGAAACACTGCATCAAAGATCTTCCCTAATGCATTTTTAATAATTCTCTTAGGACCTTTTTTTTAGTTCTATATGACGACAATATAAATTTTAACAAGTATTGAATGAGATATGGGCAAGTAATTTAAAAGGTAATAAAGTGATAATTCACAGCTGATGAATATTGTTTGAAATTAAGACACTCATTCATGTGTTTATTTAACGTTTTTCATAAATCTGTAAAATGACTCTTAGTATTTGTAATTATAATTCTTGAAAGTATGGTGGTGATTTCAATTAAGAATACTCAATATTTATTAGCGAGTATTACATTATATTCTTCCTTTCCTTCTTGGAAACAATTTTTTTATTTTTACCTACCATCCCTATATCAGAATTAATAAAATTTCATGTTCTAAGAAATAGTTATATAGGTCAGTCCTGATATTTTTTTTAATACTCTTTACCAGATTGGACAAAATTCTGGAGGGAGGTTTGTTTTCAGAAGAAATTATCGAACTCTTTGGTGTCCCAGGATGTGGAAAGACTTCTCTTTGCTTAAGAATTAGTTGTCACATTGCGTCAGTAGAAAAAAGAAAGTTACTATTGACGATTGATGAATGGGGTGCAGACCTTTGCAAGAAACTTTTTAGTTCCGGCCGAAGTTTGTCTGTAGAGGCAAGGTGACATTTTTCTTATAACTTAGCATAACATCATCTACCTTTTTTTCCCCAAGACTGGGGGTAAGGCGCGTGACATACCCGGAACAGAAAAGTAGTAGAGGATTATGACACAAGTCGAAAAGAAGCCGCCTTACCGCGCCCCACTATTAGTGCGACTCGATTGCAATATTAAATCCAACCTAGAGCTTCACGGACCGCGACGACCCGTCACTCATGCAATGTCGTGTAGGGTTATCCCCCTGGCCAGGTGGCCCAACATACCCCTTCAACCGCCTATCATCCTATTATGACTTTTGCTCCCTTGCAAACTCCGATTTCTTTTAGGCATTCCTTTATGACCATCACTTTTTCTTCTTCTCCAGCCCGGTCCGTTCCAACAACATTCGCACTTCTCCGTTAATCAACGCTATCATTATCTTTCCATGACCACCTCGCAAAGTACTTCATTATTCTCTATCCTTTTTAAACTACTCTCTACGTTCTTCTCATTTTACAATTCTTCTACATCGAACAAGCCCATAGTTATCTTGAACTCATTGACTTTGATCTATACTTTTATTTTATGAGAGCTACAGCTGAAAAATTAACAGTAACAATTCTTTAGTTACATTTTCTTATTTATATATATATATTATATATTATATATATTTATATTTATTATTATATTTATATATATTATATCATTTATCTATTATAATTATTATTTATTAATATATTTATTCCATATTTATTCTTATCCTTCCTCATCATTTTTAATTATTTCTTTTAAGTTTTTATTATTATTTTTTTTATTCTTATTTTTTTTATTTTTTTATTTATTAGTTTATTTTTTTTTATTTTTTATTATTTTTTTATTATTATGAAGAGTGGTAGGAAAGTTGTGATAGAAAGTGGTTGGTGCAATTAATCCTTGGTGAATGAGGATAAGTCTTGAGTGTGTAGGTTTGGATGATTGTATTTATTAACCGTGTTAAGGTATTTGTGCTTTGTATGGATAAGATGTTAGAATCTAGGATACAACTCTGTTCAATGGCATTTAGGAGCTGTTATTTGTGAAAGAATTTGATAAATGGGAATATGTTAGGAGTTGTGTAGGTGTGATATGCGTAATGCGAACTGAGGGTGTTTTAAGATGGTTGATATTGGTTGTAATGGACGGTAGTCAGTCGGTTAAGCGGTATATGTTATAATGTGCTAGGATTGACCGGTGAGAGACGAAGAAAAGTGGATTGGTTCCCCCCGGTTAAGGAAGTCTGAAGGAAAGGCAGTGGTTTTGCAGAGGCAGAAAGAAAGTGGTATGGGGTGAATGCGGTTTTTGTGAGGGGGTTTTAGTTGTGGCCTGACAGAGAATTGATCCTACTGACGAAATTACGACAGTGAGTCGTCCGCTGCTCTTATTGAAGCCCTAGGGTGATTTTTTTTATTCAGAGCTAAACGAACAAGTTAGTGAGTCGGTTTGTTGTTGCCAGTTTCTGAAATCGCAGTGACCTCCGACCTCGGCCCCAAATGTTGCCCCCCGCATTTTTCCTATCCCATGGTTTTGGAATATCGCTTTCGTCATGCGCACCATTATTTTGAAAGTGCTTTTCTGAATTTTTTTCTGTATACGTTACTACTGAAATGAGCTTTTTTACTGTTTAGACTGATTAAATGAAAATGAGAATGATTTAGTCCAGTATGAAATTCCTAAAAACAATACTTTAGTTACTTATGTTTATTATTAATAGGAATAAATAAGATGCCTTATCAAATATTCACTTGATTCATCTAAACGTATGGAAGTTGCGATGTTTGTTTGAAGAATTTTTGAAGAGGCTACGTACCCTTGTTATGATGAACTTCTAAAAGATTGTTTTGTCTGTCTTTGATTTACTTCCTATTTTCTTAATTCATCTGCAAGGATTCCTTTGTGTGGGTGCAATTTTCTTTATAATAATGTTTGGTGTTTTGTTAATTCTAAATCTAGGTTACAAGTTTTTGTGTTTTAGACATTTTTTGTGCATTTTTTTCTTATTTGTAATTGTTGATTTTACCATATATTTGATAAAGGGTTATTTTTAAATGACACTCTTCTATTTTTAGGTAAATGAGGGTCATTATTGATAAAAATTTTTAATATTTTATATACATCTTTTTATATTTTCATTATAATATGCTCCCTGAAACACTCATTTTTGCTAGCTTTATACACTTATAGCTAACTCATACACTGAGTGACAATAGTTGATAACTAACACTCTATATCTACATTTGACAATCAGAATCCTTTAATATATAATATATAATAATTATAATCTATATAATATATATAAAATAATAATATAATAATCATATTAATATAATAATAATAATCATATAATAATAATATTTGAAAGTCATTTGGCATTTGGATCACTGGTAGTTTGTTGAATTGTTTCATGAAGAAGAGGAAAGTGTGTTTATTTTGTGATAATGTTCTTAATGAAATGGGATCCATTACAGCGGAGCTTCAATCCTTCAGGGTTTACTTTACATTTTGCTTTTACCTACTTGGAAGGTTTTTATTTATTCTTATTATATTTTTTTTATATTATTATTATTATATTTTGTAGTGTAGTAGGTAGTTAGTGTTAGTCTGTGTAGTATTGTTTCTCTTTTAAAGTATTAAAAACCAGTTCTTGTTTTTATGATTATTTTTTACTTTTGAGAGATCCATTTGATCATCCCTATCTTCTTTTTCTTCTTCTTTATTGCCTTCATATTCCCAATAATGGGGAAAGTAAGTGCGCTAAAGCATCGGCAAAGAAAAGCAGTAGGAGAACATGACATAGTCGAAAAGAAAGCCCAGCCTTCCGCCGTCAGTACCATTATTGAGATGGGAACCCATCGCGAGTCAGAAATCCACCCTAAAGCTTCATGGGACAGCGAATGGACCCTCACTTGGTGATCGTCATGTAAGGTTATCCCTATGGCCAGGTGGGCCACACATACCCCCTCACCAATCCCCCGCCATTCACTCCTGTTATAACTTTCTTCTCGCATTACCAAACTTCACATTTCTTACTACCTTCACAATTGATTATGACTCAATCCACTTTTTCTTTCGTCTCCCAGCCGGTCGTTACCCAACACACTCGCCACTATATCCGCTACACCGATATCATCATCCTTTCCACATGCCCAAGCCATCTCAACATACTTTCATTTATTCTCTCATTATCCCCTTTTCTTCACACCACACCTCTCCCTACTACGTTCATTCCTCTTTTATTTCAATTCTTCTCCCACCTAGCACACCCTAAGATTGTCATCTTGAAACATTGAATTAGATGCTTATACTTCTTATTCCGACCGATGGTCTCACTACTACAATACACAGGTAACAACTACCCTATGCAAAGAACTCTAGCACATTCAAGACTTAGTCCCTTTACATTCACCAAAGATTTATCTGCACCAGCCACCTTCCTGCCATTCACCAACTTTCCTACTACACTCTGCATCGTCTTTTCCCTTCTCATCCAACTTACACTAACAATATTTAACTCAGCACACTTGTTCCCTGCTCACCATTTAACATAATGTCATACAGTGGACAGCCCTCACTCGAAACCATAACCTCTTTATCCACGTTTACTCTTCCAGCCCTCTTTACCACACTGCAAATCTTGTCTCTACCATCCTCTCAAAACTCTTTTCAGGATTCGCCGACCGAACCCAATATCCGATATCATAGGTAGAGGACCTCACTCATCTCATTTTCAGCTTCTAACCATTTCCTGCCATTCCCACCTCATTCTTCTAACCCCAATCCATACGTACAATTGAAGTACCAAGAACTACACAACCCTTGTCTTTACTCCCTCTAATCCTAACCCAATCCCATTGACACCATTTAATTTTTACACACGCTTCATATCGTCTACATACTTTTGACTCCATTCAAGTACCCCACACCTATATCTGACTGCCATAAGCTTACCCTATTAACTCTTCTCGCCTGTTGCAATCCATTAAACTATACATTTTATTCTTTCTTCTCCTTTTTCTCTTTTTTTTTCAAATGTAAAGATTTGATACACATCCTCTACCTTCTAAACGACCTTGTTCTTCCCAATCCAGTATCTCGACGCACTCTTCGACCAATACCAGTATACGTTCCGCTCACTCAATAATTTTCCCCTATAATTCTAGTTTCCTTATCTCCCTACCTTATATTAAGGGTACTTTACCGCTTCTCCTCCAATCCCTTGGAACTTACCTCTATAACGCTTTATTACAAACTTCCAAATCAATCTCCATCTGCCTCCGTTCTTGATATTTCCAGTAGATTTTCTATACTGCGATTTAATTCTTCACTTTTCACTCTAACCTTTCTCTCCTTACTTACTATCCCCCAAAATACTTTCTTCTTGCACATCAACACCCTTCACTATACTCTTCATTATATTATATTGTTTC
>JABUQX010044222.1:10000-12500 GCA_015478945.1 Trachelipus rathkii | reverse complement strand
CGTCACTGCTCTCCAAGCTCCTCCTTTGGGTTTCCTCCTTCTTTTTGCTTATTACTTATGTTTAGCTTTCTTTCAAGTCGCTCATTATCGGCTGTGGTTGATGGAGCGACTTCTTCTTTTTTCTGTCAATAGTGCGTGTTTCGTCAGGGTTCATGTCTTATCTCCTACTTAATTCTTACTTTTCATTAACGATCTTCTCACCTGCACATCTTAACTCTATCCATCATATGCGATGACTCGACCTTCACTCTTCAATCATTTCAATCTGCTCCTTCTTTTTTACTATCTAGAATTTGCCTCTCGTACTTAATCTTCGATTATATTATCGCTGATCTGGATAGAAATTCCGGTTGGGTTCGTCTCAACCTTGTGAATTCAAATTCTTTTTAAAAACTCAACTTATAAACAAAACTCTCCCTCTCTAAAAACACTTTTCTTAACTTTTCTATATCTATTTCGACGGTTCTCTCGTCTCTCTTGTTGACAATATAAACATTCTTGGCCTAAACATAAACAAAAAAATGTCTTGAAACCTCACATACAATTGGTTGCTAGGCGGCCTCAAAGAAAATGGGAGTTCTGGTTTAGACTGCGAGATTTTTTTTCCTTTCCAGTTACTCAGCTATACACAGGGTCTCATCCGCTTGTATGGAGTACTAGTTCTCATATCTGGGGTGGGGGTCTGGTTCACCGGCTTTTATACAGGGTCAGAGTCAAAAGCCAAAAGGCTTCATAAATCTGTCCCGTACTTTGTCAGTTTCACTTGACGTTCTTCTTTTGCGGTTGGCGCGATGTTGGAGCTTTACCTCCTTTATCTATAGAGTACACAGTGGCAGTGTTCGAGGGAATTACCAATCCGTACCACCACCATTTACGACCGCCTCGTAGCACAGGGGTGCTGTGTTGCGCACGAGTTTTTGTGTGGATCTTTGTAATTCAGGATAGTTCGCTGCGGTGTTCCTTCATTTCTGCACTTCTGGCTTTTGTTTAATCTCTTCCATTTTCTGTGTTTCCTGCTGAATTTAATCTCCCTCACTTTAAAGCCTGCGTCTGTGCTCATCTGCGTAATTTGCGCTAGCGGATGAAACTTTGGTGTGCAACACCCCCTCCCTGAATAGGGCTCACCCGTGAGTGGTGGTGACAACTGTAAAAAAAAATAATAATAACTTAAAAACTTAATTCCTTTATCTTTTTACTCATGATCTTCCACAAAATTTTACCATCTTCGAGAACATACAACACACAACTCAAAACTCCTCTGTCCTTCTTAATATTCTTGTTGTTCCTTTTCCTCATAATCTTTTTCGGAAGGATCACATCATTTCTCGGACCAAACAACCAAACAAACCTTTAATTGGTTAGGCGTTCTGAGGCATTTTAGGAGCTTCTTTACGTCACTTCATATAATGGGGGTTATGTACGCCCCTGTATAGAGTACGCATCGCTTATCTGGTATAGTTGACACTCACACAGCACTTCTTGAAAAGGTGGAATAGAGGCATTTTCGCCTTATTAACTCTCCCACTATCAGTGACTCTCTCCAATCTCTTTCTTTCCGTCGAACTATTGCACTACTCTCCTTATAAGATCGCTGTTACAATATACACTGTTCTACCAACCTTCCTGCTCCTATACCTCCTGCAGTGATGATAGCTTGTGCTACTAGTCAAATTACAGAGTTACATTCCTTTACTGTCCAATTCTCTTACCTCAGACTTAATCGCTATACTCATTCTTACATTTATAAAGCACTGGTAAAGTCTAGAACACATTCCTTTCGCCTTTCCATATATTCTATGACTTAAACAGCGATATACCATAGTAGAGATATACGATGAGTGTTGGTTCATGATCGACTCTTGAAAAATTAGGGAAGGGTTCAACTTTGTAGAACACCAATCTCCAATTAAGGCAGAGGTAATATATGCCTATACAAATTACAAATATAGAATGTGTATTCTCTGCTTAGGATTAACTTCGTCTCACACAGATGTAAATTGAGTTGAATAGGGATCTGCCCGTGAGGGATGGTGTGAACTGTAAAAAAAATACTCTGATTTGGTTTTCCCAACTTTGGTGCATTCCATTTGGACTTCGGGCCTTTTTATAATTTTCAAATCTTCAAATTTTCCAAATATATTAATATATATATATAGTATATATCATATATATATATAATATATATATATTATTATATATTATATATATATATATATATATATATTATATATATATTATATATATATATATATATATATAGGATGAAGGATTATAACAGATTTTTAAACTTAGCGTCAAGAAGTAGAGAACCGTCATTCGTAAGGAGATTATGTGAGTATTATACAAAATATTTTTTTTAAATATTTCCAGTAAAAATATAAATTACACTTTTTAACATGATTTACGCTATGTTTAGCTTTAATAAGTAATAATAATTATTTAATGTTGTTTTGAACCCCTGACATAATAAATGATTAATAATGGCCACTTTATTTTTCAT
>JABUQX010044222.1:0-5000 GCA_015478945.1 Trachelipus rathkii | reverse complement strand
AGACTCCGTTCTATACGGGGTAAGTCGAAGCTTTATGTCTGAACGATGCGTTGTATGATTTAACATTAGGAAATATCCCAGGCGTGCTTGGTCCGGAGACAATAGGTTCGGGAAATAATATAAAATTGATACCGACAAGGACACATCCGTTGTCGAAATTACTTATGAAGATGAAAACGCTATTGAAAATAATAATGATAAAATTGATGTCAACAAGGAAACATCCGTTGCAGAAACAACTCATGAAACTGAAACTGCTACAAAAGATAGTAAGACAGTGGAAAATTTGAATGGAAATATCCCGTTCCACAATCAAGAGAATTTCTCAAACTCAGATAGTCTTGAAGCGAGTGTCGGAGAAGCTATACAGCCTGAGGTGGCGGCAGAGGCGCCCGAAAGTGTCAATAGAAGAGTTGATGCGGCATATCATCCGTTTAGAATAAGGTTAGACAAAGACCAGAGCTTAGATGTCAGGAAGGATAAGTTGATCGAACTCCAAGAGGCTGATCCCCCTCTGGAAAAAATCCGTGGTATGTTCGGATCAGTCGACGAGAGATTCGAAAAGAAAAATGGGATACTATACAAGATAGAAAAAAAGAATGGTGAGGTTGACAAAAAGTTGATAGTACCACAAGGACTAAGGGCAACTCTTTTGGAACTGGCACACGTATCTCCATTAGCGGGACACTTAGGCATAGAGAAAACATCCGACAGGCTTCAAATGTGCTTTTACTGGCCAAGGTTACATGACGACGTGTGTCGTCTATGTAGGTCATGTGATCCTTGTCAGAAGACTTCCCCGAGATGTCGGAAGGCTGCGGCTCTTCTTACCCAGGTACCCATCATCGACGAGCCTTTCAAAAGAGTCGCGGTGGATATTGTAGGTCACCTTAATCCACCATCGCAGGAAGGGTTTAAATATATTCTGACATTGGTAGACTATAGCACACGCTACCCCGAAGCTGTGCCTATGAAGAATATTACAACCCAAACGGTGGCAAATGCTCTGGTTGACATTTATAGCCGTCTAGGTATACCTCAGGAGATGTTGTCGGACCTTAGAACTCAGTTCGTGTCTCAACTGATGAAAGAGGTATCGAAATTACTTAAGATCAGACAAATTTTCACGTCGCCCTACCATCCTATGGCAAACGGCCTTGTGGAAAAATTCAACGGCGCATTAAAATCCATGCTTAGGAAACTGTGTCAAGAGCAACCAAAAAAATGGGTAAGTTTCATCAATCCCTTACTTTTTGCTTACAGGGAAGTTCCCCAGGCTAGCACCGGTTTTGCGCCGTTCGAGTTGTTATACGGTCGAACCGTGCGTGGACCAATGCAGATTTTAAGAGATCTTTGGACCAAGGGTGAGACCAATGAGGTAGAGAATACCTACCATTACATATTCAGACTTTGCGAGAAGCTAGAGGAAACCCTTAGGGTGGCCAAAAACAACTTAAAAAAGGCCCAGATAAAGTATAAGCATTTTTATGATAAAAAGGTTCGTCCAAGAAGTTTCGAGACTAATGACGAAGTGTTGATCCTCCTTCCTACGAATCATAATAAATTATTTATATGAAATGAAAGATTTCATGATTCAAATTAAATTTCTCTCCTTGACAATGGTGTCCTGCTGGCTGCCATTTATGTACAGAGTTTGTTTGAGTGAAAATCAACAAAACGAGGCAAAATCTACACTCTGCAAAGTAGCCATTCACATTAAAGGGCAAGAAGAAGATAGCGAGTCCGAACAAGATGAAACTGGAGGTAAAATACAGTCTTCAAAAGAATAGGGCGTTGATGACTTTCCTATTGGCATTGAATTAAAAGTTCATCAACAAGAAAAGTTTAGAGTTATAGTCAGAAAATTCGAATCGCTGTTCACAAATGCGCCGGGACGTTGTAACCATCATTATCATGAAATAAATCTTACATGTGAAGACCCAATCAGGTCAAAGCCCTATTCAATCCCTCATGCCATCAGGTCTCAGGTAGAAGAAGAGATTCACGATATGTTAAAAATGGGGATAATTCGAGAGTCGGATTCGCCCTATGCATCGCCGATCGTTGTCGTAAAGAAAAAAGATGGGTCAAATCGCATATGTGCAGATTTCCTGAAATTAAATGCCATAACCGTGTTTGACCCGGAGCCCATGAAGAACATTGAAGATATTTTTTCACGATTTGCCGGTGATCTTTATTTTTCGAAGCTGGACTTATCGAAGGGATATTGGCAGATCCCAGTTCGTGAAAAGGATGTTTTTAAAACGGCGTTTGTAATCCAAAGAGGACATTATGAATTCTTAAGAATGCCGTTCGGTTTAGTTAATGCCGGCGCCATTTTGACTAGGACAGTTTGCAGAGCCCTAGGCATCCCTTGTCGATCAGTTACCAATTTTGTGTCTGCTCATGATACAAATTCGTCCCTAACAATAGATAAGTTCTTCGACAAAGAAGGAAATGAGATTGAAGGAGGACCCGATGGTGAAAATTGGGATTCTATTTGGAACTTCCATGTCTGGAATGATGTTTGGATGGCAAGACCAGACCTTCCAAAAGGTTATGGAGGATGGCAAGCAATTGATGCTACACCTCAAGAGGAAAGTGATCGTAAGTGAATTGAAATATTTGTAAAATAAAATCAGTAAAATTTATATTCTTAAGAAAAAGGACATCTAATCACGTCAAATGGGGTGAAAGTCAACAGTTGGCGTTTGACACATTGAAGAGGGTGCTTATATCTGCACCCATATTACGCTTGCCCGATATCAAACTGACGCATCTGATTACGCAATAGGTTCATGCCTCCTACAACAACATGAAGACGGTATATTTCCAGTCGCGTATGGAGGGAGACGACTATCGGATCCAGAAAAGAAATGGAGCGTGCTAGAGAAAGAAGGTTTGGCGATAATTTACGGCATTAGGAAGTTCGAAAGCTACCTGTAAGGGAAAGGAATTTACGCTACAGACGGATCATCGACCCCTGACTTTCATGCAGAAAACTAAATTTACCAACCCAAGGATCATTCGATGGACCATACTTTTACAAAGATATAAGTTTGTGTTACAAGTCCATGCAGATGGGGAAAGATAACGTCATGGCTGATTTTTTTGTCCAGGCAAAAGGCTATCTTGACCTTTTTTCTTTCTCAAGACAAAAAACGGCACACTTCACTGTCTTCTTAGGAGGGCGTGGTGTCAAGTATTCTTGCCTGAAGGCCATAATTTCGCAATTATAAGGTCCCACAAGTATTTATTTATTTTGGAAAGACTATTATTAAGGATTTGGGCTATTTATTTTAAAGTTAGGGATTTAATTATATTGGAACTCACTATATTATTTATATTAAAAATAGATTTATTTTAGACAATGTTATTAGATAAAATTATTAAACATGTTAAATGTTAGGTTTGTAAATAATTTTAGACATCTAGTTATGAAAATGATATTATGTTTTCGTAAATTACTAATATGTAAGATACTGCCACAATAGTATTTAAAGGCAGAATATTATTTAAATGGCTTTTTTTGCTTTTTGACTATCGATCATTAAAAACTGGGTGATGGAATTTATCCTTTTTAATTATTTACGAGGTAAAACTCCAGCTTTTGCTCTTGATTGATTTGCAAAGCTGCACGGCTTCCAGAACCATTAGATAATTTTCATTGAAGCTTGGTCCTAATATTCATTTAAAGTATCATTTGCATTTGTTTTAAAGTTTAACCCTAGACAACAGAAATATTTATTGGGAACTGAACCCTCGTGTCCTCATCGATAAAATATACTCGCCATATACTATATATATATATACTATATAATATATATACTTGTATATATATATATATATATATAAATATATAGTATATATAATATATAATATATACTTATATAATAAGATATATATATAATATATCACTATATATATATATATTATATATATATCATATATATTATATATATAGTTCATATACTGACCTTTTTTACTTCTGAATCACGACATTTATATAATTTTCTGACAACATGAATGGCCATTCGAACAAAAATTCAGATTTAACCTAAATTAAACTATTAAGAAATTTTCTTTATCCGAAATAAATATCTTAAATACAAGCACTCCCAAAAAAAAGTTACAAAATTTAAGAAAAAACATCTTTTTGAACGATTTAACGATGAGAGAAAAAATACCTGGATAATAATAATTAAAATAGTAGTAAAACGTAAATTGTTTAAACTACATTTTAACATACTTTTAAATAAATCCTGACTTTGAAATTGTCTTTTTTCAAACAAATTTCGCATGTGTATGCTTATTTGTATATATTAATATATATATATATATATATATATATATATATATTATATATACTATATTATATATAATAGGTACTATATATAATACATATTATATATATATATACTGATATATATGATATATATATATCATTATATATCTCTCTCACGTAAATGCACACTAGGTAAGTTGACCTAACCCTATATATCATATAGTAAGTGGTGACTCATAAAATTTCGATCATCTAGAGGAGTCGAAGTACAGTATAACTTCCGTGAAATTGAATAAAATAATAATAAAAAGAAATTATATTCTCAATTTATAAGAGTGAACTATTCATCTTAATGAGTCATGTCCTGCTTAGAACAGGCCCACAAATCCATTTCTCCCCAAAAAAGCTACCTATGAGCAAAACGCGGCGTACCCCGGGGAAAAGGAATCACTTGGGCTGGGGAGGCCTCGGCTTTACTCTTTATTGGACAAAACTTCACATGATGTACTAGATTTCGAATCGGAATTGTCATTATGTACCTGATCAATTTATTGATAATAATGTTAAGACTCTCTATGTATCCTGTTGCGATAATATCTGGGTTAGAATAAAATTTAACGTAAGAAGTATATTATAAGGTATTAATATCTTTAATATAAATATATTATATCATATTTAAATATAAATATATGAACGTCCATAAAATTATTATAAT
>JABUQX010044221.1:27500-30000 GCA_015478945.1 Trachelipus rathkii | reverse complement strand
GGAATTTGTACTAAATCTGCTTTTGCAGAAACAAAGGGTAGTCAGACTTGACGTTGCACAAGACAAAACTGGAAGCTGCATCATGATAACGCACAGCTTCATTCGTCGCTTCCGATACAGGATTTCAAGGCAAAGAAAAGCATTTCTGTCACTCGCCAGAAGCCTTACTCTCTGTGGAATTTCAGAGATGCTTCAACCAATGGCAAACTCGTTGGATCACGTATGGTGAAGCCCTTGGTCCTATTTTGAAGGGGATTAAGAAATGAACCTTACCAGGTTAGCAACACCTATTCCCGGCATATGGTTGGATACTTTTCAGACAGAGCTCGCATACATATTACAAGCAATTTGCTACACGATTTTGTTCACTTTTCACTAGTATCAAAGCATTTATTTATAATAATACATACAGAGTGTCCAAGAAATATTATCGCAAACTGAGAGGATGGGTTTCCCAGGCTCCCAAAATAATTATTCCACAAACATATATCTAGAAATGCAGGGGTAAGATGTTATGAATATAAGCAAGAGGTGACTAGAAAGGACTAAAACGGAGATAGTACACTTTACTCCAGCGGCATATATACACTATATGAATGTGCTTTAGCCCTATCATTCATAAACCCCTTGGATGCTCTTATTGCCAGGGGCACATTATCGTGTATGTCGGGAAGCGTGTTGGCAAGAAACTCCCTGTAGACATGTCCTGTAAGATGTTGTAGTAAACCATAGGGCCCTACCAGACAGTCGCCAGCGATACCATTCCACGCGGTGATTCTAAACTGGTGATGATATATAGCCTCTATCGTAGTCCGTCAATTTTCCTCATCCCAAAAATGCCTGTTGTAGAAAATCGTAATACCATCACGTCTAAACGTTGCATCATCCGTAAAATACGGAGGAGACAAACGTTGGAGGGCAGTCTGCCGAAGGAACCAACCACAAAACATGACTTGTGGTGGATAATCATCAGTTGACAAACATTTCACACGTCGAAGATGATACAAATGCAGCATACAGGATGTGCTCATGAAGAATCCTACATGTGGTGCTTCGATTTACAGGAAGTGCTGCAGTCAATTGTCGCATGCTGATACCAGGCCATCGGCAACGTCCTGTAGTAAATGTTCATCCTGGTCGGCAGGGAGAGCTGTTCTTGGTCTATCATGATCAGCGGCTCTCGGCCAGGGCCTCTTAACCATTCATTTCTGCCCTAGGGCAAAAAAAATTCACCTAAAAGCATATATATATACTATATATATATATTATATATATATATTATAATATATATCATATATATATATATATATATAGTATATATATAATATATATATATATATATAATATAATTATATATAGTTATATATATACAGCGTTCTAGCCAACTAGGGCCGCCCTCATGTTCATCCTGGTCGGCAGGGAGACCTGTTCTTAGTCTGTTATGATGGACGGCTCTCGGTTACATGCATCTTGTCTCCGCAACTTGTCGATATACTGTAGTGAATGTTAGATGGTTCTATTACTTTCTCTCAGGGAATGTTCGCCGATGCAGCTGAGCAGCCCCGCGTGCGCTATCATTAGTGTTACCTTACATGTAGATCATGTCTGCCTGCTTATGATAGGAGTATCCCGACATGATTGAAACCAATGATGGATCAAACTGCTGCACAAGAACCACGGAAAGAGACCACACAAAAAAAGCAAAGGAATACACGTTTCGTGTTCTGTAAAGAAAAAGCCACCTCAGGGAGGGTATTTGCCGAATTTTTACTTGATCTAAAGAGCGAGGCGGAAACTTTATCTACCATACAATTAATAATAACAGAAACATGGATATGGGGAATCATAATGAAGTGCAAGAAAGTATACCAAAAGCTTCACCGTAATATCAATAATGAAAGAGATACATATTGATATTATTTTTGAGGATTTTATTATTAATTGTACTTTAAAAAAAAATACAAATAATCATATAAATTAAAATAAAATGAAATAAAATAAAGTAAAATAAAGTATAAAATAAAATAAAATAAAATAAAATCAATATTTATTAACTTGACTGGAGACATTGAGACAAAAAAAAAAATTTTTTTTAGAAACATTTTCAAACTTTGTCATATGACATATACACAACCTTACTTAAATTTAAAAAGTTAATTTTTTATCGCTGAAAACAGCGTAAAATAGCAGCCGCGCTACCACATTCCGTTACTTTTCCAAAAATTGATACTAAAAAAACAAGAGCTTCTCTCTCTCTCTCTCTCTCTCTCTCTCTCTCTCTCTTTATATATATATTATATACTATATATATATATATATATATAATATCTATATATATACTATATACTATATTAATACTACTATATATTTTTACTTATGAATTATATATATATATACCATATTATATAAAATATAATATACTATATATATAAATTATATATAAATAACAAAGTTGATAATCGGGAAAAAATACGAGTAGTATAAAAATTCTGCTCGTTTT
>JABUQX010044221.1:10000-22500 GCA_015478945.1 Trachelipus rathkii | reverse complement strand
GCAATTTCACGTGTTTTAAGTAAGCTGAATTAGACTTCTCCGAATACGGTCAACTATCCTTCGGAAAATATTTTTTAGCTACTTTTCTCTAAATCTGACAACCTTAATATTTAGTTATACTTTATCTACAGAGAGTGTATTTTAAGTAATTGGAATCGGAGCCGATACGGCATTTAAAACTTGTTTTGACTTGTAAAATGTATATATATTATATTTTAAATCATATTTGATGAAGGGTGGCGAATGCAAATATGATAGTATCAACCCTCTACAAGGTGTTGCAACCCTTCAAAGGAGGGATCCCATGCTACGCTATCCTCATCAAGGAAAAATAAAAATAAATAAATATGATAATAAGTCGTAACCTTTTGAGGAGTCTTAAAAGGAGTTGGAGTAGGAACCGGAGCATGAGTCGGAGTCGGAGTCGGAGCCGGAGTAGGAGTCGGATCTAGCATAATGTAATCGAATCATATAGTAAGACATGTAATGGTTCATTATGTATGTTATCGGGCACCTAGTAAATCCGATTTTGTAGGTTTCAAGAAATCAAGATATGTTTGAACACCCCAAAAATGAGGTCCCAAAAGAAAAAAGGAGATACGCTCCTAGGGCTTAACAAAGGAAGCCTGAAGGAAAGAAGTTTTAGGATTGCAGTAAGAATCAGAAGTGGCAGGACCCCACATGAGATGATCCAAACGCGTGGTCATTATAATAACTACGCATTGTACAAAATACAGACTATTATAAGGGCCACTAGGTTTGTTAATTATACTAACTCTTTACTTCTTTCTCTCTCCTATTGGACAAAATGCAGACTCTATTATAAGGGCCGCTATGCTTGTTAATTATAACGCCTTTTTACTTCCTTCTCTCTCGCTTTATCATTCTTGACATCATACCTAATTTAACCCCATCTGATCATTTTTAACCTAACTTAACATACTAATCTAATACACCTTAGTTTGATAATTATAGCAATTCTTTACATCTATCTATCTATCTATCTATCTATCTATCTATCTATCTATCTCTCTATCTATCTATCTATCTATCTATCTATCTATCTATTTATCTATTTATCTATCCATTTATCTCTTTATCTATTTATCTATTTATATATTTATCTTTTCTCCTCAATCTTTCATTCCACCTATATCTCTACACTTATCCTTCTCTATCATTCTCTTTTCAAAACATAACCTAACCTAAACATAACCTATCCCATCTAAATTTAACCTACATAAGCAATATCGTCTATCCTATCAATTCTTAAAGTGCACCAACTTTATATAATACATGCTCACATAACTGATACTGGTCTACTTAATATTTATTCGCATCCTGTTTTCTATGCGATGAGTGTTAACTTTCTTGTTTAAACATATTTTCTTTAGGCTGTAACAATTATATTTTAATTTCTTTTCGCATATTTAATACATTTTCATTTTGTAAAAGTTAACTAATATATTTTATTTATATCTCGTTCTCCTTTTGTAAGCGTTAACTTTATTACTTATATTTTCTTTTAAAAAAACTTTAATTTTATATTTTGTTGGTTAAATTTTTATTATTTTATAAGTGTTATTTTACACTTACTCTTTTTGCATAATTAGTGATGTTAGTTTGACATATGCTGCTAGATAATGTATGTTATGGTTAAGCTTTGATTAGTAATATTAGGAAAACTACCTTTGTTAGTTAGGGCATAAGTTAGATCAATTAGTTTCAGAGGTTGTGTAGAGGCTAAGTTAGGTCAAGTATTGCTAAGTTAACAGTAATTGATTGGTTAAAACGCATAATAAGTGATGATAGTTTGACATATATTGTTAGGCAATGTATGTTAACTTAGTTTTGATAAGTAATATTAGGAAAACTACGTTTGCTAGTTAGGAAATAGGTTAGATCAGCTAGGTTTAACAAAACACTTGCGTTTCAGATTTTTTGCGAAAATTTCGTTGAATGGTAAACATTTTTAAGATGCTATCTATCAGGGTTCTTGATTAAGAACGAACTCTGAGAATGAAGAGTCATTTTATATACAACTTGTCACCGAAAACATGCGCAGTTGAAAAAAAAACAAAAAAAAAACCACTAGATGATGATGTAATACTTTAAAGTTTTTGATAGATAAGTTTAAGGTAATTTTAGTATTTGTTATGCATTGGTATGCAAACACAATTATATGTATACATTCCAAATAAGAATGAAAGGTGCTGCTTAATATTACGAAAACGGGTTGAGCTTCAAATGTGATAAACCTAAAAGTATTTCTTGTTGGGTATTGCTATATATCCGAATTTTCTCGGTGCCTATGTGCACCTCCAGATCCTTATAAAATACGTATCGTATGCTCCTCATATATGACAAAAGTCATAGGATGCGTATATCGGCTTTGTGGAAGAAGGAAATGAAGCTACAAATTTTGATAAAGATAAAGCCATTGTTGCAAGGAAATATAGATAAAAAATTCGGGAACCATCACTGGTGAAAAAAAAAATTTGTCGTTAATATAATACGTTTCAAACTGAAAATACTAATACCTGTTCATCTTAAAATTTCAACAAAAATTCATGCATTAGCTGATCGTAATCTTGAAAAACGTGGAAAGACACGTTCGGTAATATATATATATTATATATATATATATATATATAATATATATATATATAAAATATATATATATAACACACAACCAAACTCCACCAACCACATAATATATATATATATATAAACTATTATATATACTATATTATATATATATATATAGATATATTTATATATTATATATATATATATTGACAGCTATCAATTATGCTATCAAGATATACGTGGGTGGAAATAAGATTGTTTCTATTTATAGTTTCACGCTTACACATCATTTAGAATGTGTTTTTAAAAGTTTAGTAATTAAGTAAAAAAGTGGGCAAAAAAAAAATCTTTAAATTTCCATGTAAGAAATTTTAGTTTTAAATTGAAGTTTACAAAATAAAGCGAGATATAAATGTATCCAATTAAGGTTGGCGCTTTCAAAAAGAAAACGTATTAAATATGTGAAAAGTCATTATTGTATTATTGCTTTAATGCTTCAAGAAAATATATTAATTCAATATTTTTTAAGTTAAAAACATTAGAAGTTAACAAAAGGAGAAAATAAACATTAATCGAATATAAATTTTAGTAAAAACAAAATGTTTTTTTTTTTAAATATAAAAATAAAGCATAAATTATAAAACTTAAAAACAAAAGAGTACATGCAAAATAAATTTTACAAAATAATAAAAAAGTAGACAAAAAAAATATCAAACTAAAGTTATTTAAAGAAAATATAAATAATAAATTAAAGCTTACAAAATAAAGCGAGATATAAATGGAACCAATTAAAGTTAAAGCTTAAAAAATGAAAACGTATTAAATATGTGAAAAGGAATTAAAATATAATTGCTATAACTTAAAGAAAATATATTAAAACATAAAAGTTAACACTCAAAACATTAGAGTTAACAAAAGGAGAAAATAAACATTAATCGAATATAAATTTTAGTAAAAACAAAATATTTTTTTTTTTTAAATATAAAAATAAAGCATAAATTATAAAAACTTAAAAACAAAAGAGTACATGCAAAATAAATTTTACAAAATAATAAAAAAGTAGACAAACAAAATATCAAATTAAGTTATTTAAAGAAAATATAAATAATAAATTAAAGCTTACAAAATAAAGCGAGATATAAATCAAATATATTAAAGTTAAAGCTTAAAAAATGAAAACGTATTAAATATGTGAAAAGAAATTAAAATATAAATGCTACAACTTAAAGAAAATATATTAAACATAAAAGTTAACACTCAAAACATTGAAAATGGGATGTAAATAAATATTAAATAGAACAGGAACAGTTATGTGAGCACGTATTATATAAAGTTGGGGTACTTTAAATATTGATAGTATGAACGATATTGTTTATGTTAAGGAAGGATAGGTCATGTTAAATTGTGTTGGAATAGGTTAGGTTAGGCTAAGTTTAAAAAGAGAAAGACTGAAAGAGAATGTTAGAGAGAGATCTGTGAGAGAGAAAAAATTCATTTATGAGTGAAATCCCATTTTTTGCTTTCGACCTTCACCTCATCCATTGCTAATTCTCATTCCTTCTGCAATCTCACGTCTTATTTTCTTCATCTACCTCTGCTAAGCCCTCCAGGCGTATCTCCTTTTTTTCATTTGGGACACCATTTTTAGGGTGTTCAAACATCTCGTAGCAGTCTGAAACCTACAAAATCGGATTCTAGTTATCCAACAACGTATTGAAAGACGCGTAACATATCATACTAAATGATCGTACTATATGATATTACATCCGACTCCGGCTCCGTCTCGGGCTCGGGCTTGGGCTCGGGCTCCTGCTCCTGCTCCTGCTCCTGCTCCTGCTCCTGCTCCTGCTCCTGCTCCTGCTCCTGCTCCTGCTCCTGCTCCTGCTCTGATTTCTACTCCGACTCCTTCTCAGACTCCTCATAATGTTTCTTTACATGGGATACGACTTATTTTCATATTTATTTATTTATTTTTCCATGATGAGGATAGCGTAGCTTTGGATCCCACTTTTTGGAGATTGTAACGCCTCCTAGAGAGCTGAGATTATCACAATTGAATTCGCCACCATTCAATGCATATGGTTTGACGTATCATACATTATACAAGCCAAGACAAGTTTGACTCTGGTACCAGTACGGCTACGATTACTTAATCCTGATCAGATTCCTATAACCCTAAAATACACTCTCAGTGAAGCTAAATATTAAGGTTTCAAAAATTTAGAGAAAAGTTGCAGAAATAGTAGTTAAAAATTATTCTTCGAAGGATCGTTGATCGTCTCCCATATATCCGAATGTCGAATCCCGCTTACTTGAAGGTCGTGAAATTGCAATTCGAAATCTCTAAAGCGAGCTATAATTAGGGTCCGAACCTAAAATTGGGGCTTGCAACCTCAAAGTTGAAGCTCTAAGGCCCCAAACTAGGACTCAGCGGAAGAAAATATACTCTTTGTCCAGAGGAGTGATCTCAATCGACCAAAAAGCGCCAAATCTGATTTGGCTATTTTTGTGGCGCTTTTTCACTCGTTGATCGTTTCCCCTTACTACTCACCAACATTACAAAGCATTTGTTGAAGCTAACCAGAGTTTGTGTGAGACGGAAAGACTTGTGCCTGCTTGTGGGTTATATGGATAGTTACGCGTTGTTCATACAACTATAGTTGAGCAACGTTGTGGTAAACAGTAAACCCTTATTTGAGGTCAACGAGTGTAACTTGTGCGTGTGAAGAGAGTCATATGACATATAGTGAACATACTACAAGATAACGGAACGTATTGCAAGGGAACATTCTTTACCTAACTGATTTTCATTCAAAAGAAAATATTTGTCGTTGTCCCATCATCAATGACAACTCTGTCTTAAGTGTCTATGTCGCTTGCACACTGCCAGTTCATCAAGGTGAATCATTTACTTATGAAAAGATACCAACACAATTTAGATTGCCTGTTTGATAGTATTTCGACATTGTCTTTCTTGTGAGCTGGATTCGGTAGGAAAGACCGATTACAAACAGGGAAGATATATACAATGTATATCGCCTGTATTTCGTCACATGGAGGGTATTTTGAACATATACTCAAGTTTAAACAGATTCCAGTATGGCATGCTGGTGTCTCGCAATATAGCGGAGCAGGTTTCTCCACCACTGTCATAGTTTGTATTCTGTCTCAAATACTATTCATTTCTGGTTTATAGAACCTTCTGAAGTTTGTCCCATTATTTTCAACCACTATAGTAATAAGTATATATATATAATATATATATATATATATATATATATATATATAATTTATAATATACTATATATATATATATATATATATATATAATACTTATATTATGAATAGAGGTGTACCAAAATTCCGGTCCGGCCGGAATGACATTGAATTTTGGGTTCCGGCCGGAACCGGAATTTTATTTAATCTTACTCCTGAGAAAAAAATTTGCTGAAGGGATTTATTTTACATAGCCTATCTTTATACAAAATATAATAGTAAAAGCTTACATTCTGCCAAATCACCTCTGTATGATACGCTGTTGGCCAAAACCGCTACCAGTTGTCTATAGTAAAGCTTGAAGTTGTTATACTTTGTTAATGTCTGGCAGTTTTATTCACGCTTAATTGTATTATCAGGTATGGTTATGGTACTATTATATTTTTTAGTTCAGGAAATATTATGTTAGCGTTTATTCGTTGATCTATATGTTCGATAGGTTATTTTATTATGTTTGACAGAGAATTTTGCTAATTGTCCACGTTTATTTCATATTTTCAAAATGATGTTATATTTTGATTTGCATGACACTTTGATGAATGTAGTATTCAATTCATAGTTCAAGATGCTGGTATCTTTGATAGTTTGCGGACACTTTGTTAAGCGAATTTTGTTAGTAATCCTGCTTTATTTGCTGGGATTATGATGAAAAGCACAGGATAGGTTGAGTTTTGCTGGGTAATGTTAGGAAGATAGGTTGAAAACTTATTCATAGGTCCAAATGTTAATGGTCTTATTCGTACGTTTTCCTAAATGTTAGTATCTATTTGTAGGTTTTTCACCATTGTAAGTGTTTGATGATGTTAGGCTATGTTTAATTTCTGTTACGTTTTGTGTAAGTATTACTTGCATCTTGAAATTTTAAAACTGATTTGTTAGAGAGATGATGAGTTTCGTAAGATATTTCTGTGTTAACCGGCGATGATGTTTGGAAACATGGCCATATGTTAAGTTTTTTGCTGATTATGTTAGGATTGCCCGAGAATTTTGCTAATGTCCACGTTTATTCATAGTTCAAAGATGTTATATTTGATATGAGTGACACTTGATGAAGTAGTGTCAATTCATAGTTCAAGATGCTGGTATCTTTTGATAGATAGGTCACTTTGTTAAGGGATGTTTGTTAGGTAATACTTCTTTAGCTGTTGCTGATATGTTGGAAAATTGGGGATACTTATGAGTTTTGTATGTCTGTTAGCTACTTGACCTTGTAAGTAGGAAACTTTGGGAACGTGAGGTATTGTTAGGTTTGCCGTTGTACATTATATTTCTTAGTTGAGTTATGATATGTTAGCTTTACTTGATGTGAAAACTTTTGTTAACATTATCATATATTACGTTGGTCTGTATGAATAATAGGTAAGGTTATGATAAACTTTTGCAATATTACTATGTAAGGTATAAATAAAACCAATGGATATGGTTACAGATACGTTTGGAAAAAGTGTGAACAGTTACGTTCTGTATGCAATGTAGTTACTTTACTGTGTTAAGTATGGAACTTGTTAATGTTGGCTGTTTATCCGTACGTAAGTTGTGTTAGTTTATCGTTGTACATTTTATTCTTAGTTCAGGTGTATGATATGCTGGCTTTATTGATGTTTAAAACTTTGTCAGGTTAGCATATATTCGTTGGTTAGTATATAAAGAATTATTTTTAATGTTATGTTTATCCCAAAACGATACTCGAAATATGACTTAAACCAATAGATCAATAGATCAATTATTCTGGAAGGTTGGGTGGGGAGGGGAGTGGAGGGGCGGGTGGTTTGATTACTGATTTATTGGATTTACTGCTTTAAAATTAGTAAACTGTTTTACACTTTACTATGATTTTATTCAAAAGAACTTTATTTTTATGTTATGTTTGGATAAAACTTTTGTTTATGTTTGCAATTATTCGTGGGATTATGATAGTTAGGTAAGGTTAAATGAATTTTTGTTAAATATTACTAGGTTAATGTAAAAAACCTTGTTACGTTTGCATATATATTCCTTGATCAGTATGATAATTAGGGACAGAGTTATTGATAAATTTTTGTGTACATATTATATGATAATGTAAAATTAACATTGTAAGTTAGAGATATGCTTGAAAAAATGTGAATAGGTTACGTTTTGTACGCTGAGTTAGTTACTGTACTCTTGTTAAGCATTGAACTTTGCTAATGTTATTAGTTTATTCATACGTAAAGTGTGTTAGGTTTTGTCGTTGTACATTATATCTTAGTTCAGGTATGGCTATGTTAGCTTTATTAATATGAAAACTTTGTTACGTTTGAGCATATATTCGATGGTTAGTAATATAAAGAACTTATTATTTTTGGGCTATGTTTATCTGAAATGATACTCGGAATGCGACGTAAAAAAAGAAATAAAGAGACAAGGGAGGTGGGAGGGGGGGGGGGGGGGGGAGGGAGGGAGAGTGCTGGTTGTTTGATTTACTGATTTACTGATTTAATGCTTTAAGATCAGTAAACTACTACAATTTACTATGAGTATTTTTAGTTCAAAGAATTATTTTTATGTTATGTTTGGATTAAAACTTTGTTATGTTTTGCAATTTATTCGTAGGAAATTATGATAGTTAGGTAAAGTTATGATAAATTTTGTTAAATATTATTAAGTTTAATGTAAAAACTTTGTTACGTTAGCATATATCGTTGGTCTGTATGATAAATTAAAATAATGAATAATATTTTTTTAAAATTACCATGTTTATGTAAAATTAATCATTGATATGTTAGAGATCTTGCTTGACAAAGTACGAATAGGTTACGGCTTTTGTATGCTATGTTAGTTACTGTACTGTGGTTAAGTGTGGAACTTTGTTAATTGTTAACAGTTTATTCGGCGAAGGTGGTGTTAGGTTTGTCGTTGTACATTATATTCTTAGTTCAGGTGATATGTTAGATTTATTAATGTGAAAACTTTGTTACGTTAGTTTATATTAACATTGATATATTTGAGATATGCTTGACAAAGCGTGAATAGGTTACGTTTTTGTATGCTTTGTTAGCTGCTTTACTCTTGTTAAGTGTGGAACTTTGTTAATGTCAGCAGTTTATTCGTGCTTAAGGTGTGTTAGGTTAGTCGTTACATTATATTCTTAGCTCAGGTGATGCTATGCTAGCTTTATTAATGTGAAAAACTTTGTTACGTTAGCATATATTTCGTTGGTTGAATATATAAAGAAACTTTTTTTTATTGTTATGTTTATTCAAATGATACTCGAAATGTGACATGAAACAATAGATCAATAGATCATGGATGGGTAGGAAGGTATTGGGGAGGGTGTTTTGATTTACTGAGTTAAAGATTTACTGTTTTAGGATATGTAAAAACGTAAATTTTTTACGTTATAAACATGAAAAGCATAAAAATTTTAGTAAACACAGAATGTTTTAAGCAAATAAAACAAAATAAATTAAAAAATAAATTAAAAAAATAATAAAAATTTGAAAATAAATTGAAAAAAAAATTAAATTGATAGCAAAAATTAAATCGTAAACTGAAAACTTACAAAATAAAAGAGCAAAATGAATGTACTGACTCAGCACCGCCAACCGGCTCCAACACCGTGTGCAGGCTATGACTCATTTGCTCCGACACATGAGACTTCTTCTTCCTCCATCCTTCCTCCTTCTTCCTTCCTCTATCTTCTTCTGTTCTGCGCTCCGCGTATTTCTTCTGGGGACCCCCTTCGGGGGGTCCCAAGACACCCTTTATGAACTTACAACCCTCATATTCGAGTTCTACGACCTTAAAAACATATATTTTGATACCAATATGGGACTAAACGAATATTTATTTACTCGGCACCGCACCGGCCCCAGCACCCGTGCCGTGTCAACTTCCGCTCCTCCGACTCAGACTACTTCTCCGACTCCTTCCTCTCTAACTCCGACTCCGACTCCTTTCTCCACTTCTCTTATGCATTTCGTTCATTTTTTCTGGGGACCCCCCTTCGGGGGGTTCCCCGACACCCATTACCAACTTATAACCATCATATTCGAGAACTTACGGGTTCGATAACATATATAAAGACACAAATATTGTATTATTATACAAATATTTACTAACCCAGCCCCGCTGCCAACTCCGGATCCGAATCCGGATCCGATTCCTACTTACTAATTCCTCCTCTATACCATCTCCAAATTTCAACCTCCTATGGCCATTTCAATTTTTAGAAGAGACCAGGAACCCCCACGATAACCTATGTATGTGTATGCTCGCGTGCGTAAAAATCAATTCCCTGCGGGAATCGATTTCAACTCAAAATCGAATCGATTTTTTCGACTCGCTCAAGGTCAAGATAATAATAATAATAATAATAATAATAATATAATAATAAAATAATAATAATAATAATAATAATAATAATAATAATAATAATAATAATTAATAATAATAATAATAATAATAAGCGGGTCTAGGGCCTTAGTCCTTCGGGCTGAGGCCTTACCCCTCCCTATTCTTAAGGAGGGGTAATACCGCTTACACCCCTTCGGGGTGATCCCCCATTCAGATTCGCCCCCTTCAAGGGGAGCTTCCCCTTGGGTTTTCTCTCGGGAAGGCTGATATAGTTTCTTTAGATACTCATTGGTTTAATGAAAAACTGTTTATTCGTAAAAGTGAGGTAACGTTATGCTTAAATATTACTATGACAGTGTGAAATTAACACTAAGATTTGTGAGAGAAATGATGAGTTTATGTAAGATATTACTGTGTTAACTGACGTATGATGTGTTAGAAACATGAGCCATAGTAGGTTAAGATTTTGTTGAGGAATGTTAGGTTTGCCCGAGAATATTGCTAACTTATTCATAGATCCAAATGATGGTTATACTCGAAACGAGGACCACTTTGATGAAGATAGTGTCAATCATAGTTCAAGATGCTGGTCTCTTTGATAGATGGTCACTTTGTTAAGAGATTTTGTTAGATAATACGGCTTTACCTGTTGCTGATATTCGGGAAAAGTGGAAAATATCGAGTATTGTATGACCTGTTAGCTACTTTACTTTGATAAGTAGGGGATTTTCAGGATGTTAGCGGATTATATCATACGCGATGTATGTTAGTGTTTGCATTTGTACATTATTATTTTTAGTTCAGTATGATATGTTAGGTTTATTGATGCTAAAACTTTGTTGCGTAAGCATTAATTCGTAGGTTCAGTATATGAAAGAACTTGTTTTATGTTATGTTTATCCAAAATGATACTCGAAATTTGACTTTAAAAACAATAGTTCAATAGATCATAGGCGGGTGGTGGGTAGGGGGACTGCAGGGTTGGGTGGTTTGAATTACTGATGTACTGATTTTAACTGCTTTAAAATCAGTAAACTATACGCTTTTACTGTGATAATTTTATTCAAAGAACTTATTTTTGTTATGTCAGGATAAAATTTTGTTATGTTTGCAATTATTCATTGGGAATTATGATATTTAGACGATTTTTTTACGATGATTTTTGTTAAATATAAACGAAGTTGATGTAAAAATTTGTTACGTTTGCTATATTCGTTGTAAGCATGATATAGACAGGGTTATGCTAAATTTTGTTAAAAATATTAAAATGTTAATGTAAAATTAAACATTGATATTGTTAGAGATATGCTTGAAAAAGTGTGAATAGGTTTACGTTTTGTACGAAGTATTAGGTACTTTACTGTTTGTAAAGTACGGAAGTTTGTTTATGTTGTAATTTATTCGTACGTATGTGTGTTAGGTTTGTCGCTGTACATTATATTCTTAGTTCAGGTTATTTTTGTTAGCTTTATTAATGTAAAAACGTTGTTACGTTAGCATATAATCTGGTGTTAGTATATAAAAAAAACTTATTTTTTGTGTTTATGTTTATCGACCTGATACATCGAAATGGGGAATTGATCAATAGATCAAAATAGATCAAAAGGTCAGGAGGGAGGGGTGAGGAGGGGTTGGTTTTGTTTGATTTACTGATTTACTGGTTAAATCAGTAAAACTATTACAATTTACTATTTGATATTTTTATTCAAAGAACTATTTTTATGTAGTATTGGATAAATTTTGTTATGTTTACAGTTATTCTTTTGGTCTGTATGATAATAAGACAAGGTTATGATAAATTTTTGTAAATATTACTGTGTCAGTGTAAAAATTAACGTTAATAGTATGTTAGAGATATGCTTGAAAAGTAATGAATAGGTTACGTTTTCTATGCAATGTTAGTTGCTTTACTGATGTTAAGTTGTTGAAACTTTGTTAATGTGACAGTTTATTCGTGCGTAGGTTGTGTTAGGTTGTCGTTGTACATTATTTCTTAGTCACATGATGCTGTGTTAGCTTTATTAATGGGAAAATACTGTGATGCTTAGCATATATTCACTGGTTGTATTTATAAAAGAACTTCATGTGTTGGCTGCTATGTTTATCCGGAAAGATACTCGAAATGCGACGTGAATCAATAGTGTGTTAATGTAAAATTAACATTGAGATGTTAGAGATATGCATTGAAAAGTGTGAATAGGTTACGTTTGTACGAAGTGTTAGGTACTTTACTGTTGGTAAGTCTAGAGTTTTGTTAATGTTAGTAGTTTATTTCGCGCGTAAGGTGTGTTAGGTTTTGTTATTGTACATTATTATTC
>JABUQX010044221.1:0-5000 GCA_015478945.1 Trachelipus rathkii | reverse complement strand
TATAGTATATAGTAGTATATATATATTATATATATATAGTTTAATATATATATAATATTGATATATAAGTAATATATATATATAGTATAATATATATAAATATATAGTATGTATGTATTTACTATGATTTATATATATAGTAATATAGTACCCTATATATATATATAGTATAAGTAATATATGATATAGTTATATAATATAATATATTAAATATATAATATATGTTATAGATATATATATGAGATATATATATATATAATAAGTAATATGTATACTATATATATATAGATTATATGATATATGAATATAGAATATAGTAAGTATAATATATAATACTATATAGTTAAATATATATATTAATGTAAAATATATATATATAATAGTTATATATATATTATATATATATAATAACTATATATATATATATAAAGTAAGTATATAGGTATATAGTAGTAGTATAGTATAATAGTAGGATAGTATAAAATATATATATAGGTTATATCTAATTATAGTATTAGATATAGTAAATTAGATATATATATAATTATGTAACGTATATGATATAACTTATTATATATAGTGATATAGTATTAGTATATAGTAAATACACGAAGCTATTTGCCTTTTAAAGGTGTATGTTGGAAATTAGAGAAATTAGGACCATTCCAAGATTTTTAAAATTAACGTTGTTCTTTATTATTAAGCATTTTAAAAGCTAACTAATTTTCATAGTAATCTATACCATAGCTTCACATTATGCACTAACATTTATTGAGTTTATAAGGTAAATATGCGACGGTAAATAATAAGTAGACCAAAACATTGACAGAAATGCAAGGATTCGCAAGTAACAAAAGCGCTGTTGCATGCGTTTTTTTTTTAAGAAAGTGAATATAGTAGAAATATATGACTATATCTATGTATATAATAGAATAATATATATAATATAGAATAGATAACAGAGTCACATTTGTAGAAGATATAGTTAATATTAGTATATAGTATAAGTATTATAGAATATAATATTATAATATCAATATCATATAGATACTAATTATTTATATACTAGTAAGCGTACGTATAGTATATAAGTTATATATATAGCTAATAATAATAGATATTTACAATCGAGAATTTAAATTAGTATAACGTTATTCTATATAATATATAAAATGTATAATTATACTGAACTATTTAAAATATACGTTATTTAGTTAGTATGTGATAGTTAGGTATGTTAAAAGAGGAAGATATGTAAGCTTATAATAAGAGCTTAGGATTATGAGAACATATATAAATTATATATATATGTGGATCTTGATCATTTTATTTGGCTACGAGTCGACGTCGGCGAGAGCGGAGCCGAGGAAAGAAACGGGGAGAGGTAAGAGAAACAGGGATGTGCCAGATGAGACGATGGCGAAAAAGGGATAAGGAGGACGCGGAGAGCTGTATAAGATGGAAAGCAGGGAAATATATATATATATGAAATAATATAATATAAGAGTATATATATGGAAGAGAGGATAGGAGATGGAGAGTAAGTGAAAGGAGTAAAATGAAATAGAAGAGGGGAGAATTTTGCGATGGCAAAGTTGAAGTACAAGAATAAGAAGAGAAAGGGGAAAAAGAGAGGGTAAGAGAGAAATAGAGTTATATATATAGATATATTATATAGTATTATAGAATATATATATATATATTTATAATATAATAGTATATATATATTAAGGAAGATAATATATAAATAATTATAAATATAAGAATAATGATAATAAGCGAATAAAGGGTATAATATAAGTGATATATAGTATTATAATATATATATGTACTAAGATAATATATATAATATAAGGGTTCACAAGATAATAAGATAATATATACTGTAATATATATATTAATATAGTATAGTAAGTATAATATAATGTAAGTATATTACATAAAAGATGATAGATATTTCATCTATATAAGTAATATATATAATATAGACGAGTAGTATATATATATATATATATTTTATGAGTTATGTAGATATATGTTGATGGTATATTAATGAATAGTATTATATATAGTTATGATGCTAATAGTAATATATATACAGTATAGAGAGAGAGAGAGAGAGAGAGAGAGAGAGATTTAAAAAAAATTTCTAATTATTTGTAACGAATTTCATGGGTGAGACGAAAAGTTTCGTTACCGGACTCCCGAGCAGACAGAGAAATTTTCGCATGATTTTTTGTCGCAGATTGTACAGGCGAAGTGCATGACCGCTGTAAGGCGCTTTTTTCCTGATAGTATTTGTATGTTTATTAAAATGATGAAGATTACCTTCAACCAATGCGGCTTTTGAAATTTTATTCTTAATTATTGAAATAAATGAAGGAAAATTTAAATTAATTTAGTATTTATAAATGTAATGAAAATGAGATAATATGCAACTGTTTCGTATTAAATTTTTTTATAGATCAGTTTTTTTTTCAACTTTCAATATAAATTGGTAATATAATTTATTTTAGGCTTTACCACGGATTTTAAATGTATTTATTAAAAAGGCTGATTCAAAAATGTGGGGGTACGGAAGCATAACGCCGGTACACACTGCCCTACCGCTAATGTATGAGCGCCCCTAGATAGTATATAAGTGATATATAATATCTGTAATAATATATATATATATATATAGTATGTTAATATTCATATTGAAAATTAAATACATGCTTCTAACATAGTATAGATTTAATTAAAATTTTTTATAAATTTATTTTTCTTATTCAGGTAGCGGTAACAATTTTTTATCTAAAATACTGTCTAGGTTAGGATTTAGAGTATGGGGGGCACGTCACAACAAATCTAGTTAGGCCTGCGTTGACGGCAGATTGTAATAAATACAGGTTAAAGGCCTTCGTTGGGGCAACGAACTGATTCATCTAGTATTAGGTCCTAGCATACAGCATTTTAAAAGTTTAGGTTAGGAAAAGTGTGGTTAGGTAGACAAATTGAATATATATGTATAATATATAATATAGTATTATATATAATATATATATATATTTTATAATAGATATATAGTATATATATATATTTATTATATATATATTATTATATATATAAGCCCTCAGCATCTACTCGCTTGCCACGTCAATATATAATAAGTATATATATATATACTATAATATAATAATAATATTAATATATGTATATATTTAGTATATATGTATATTATATATATATATATATATAATCTATAGTATAATATATATATATATATTATAATATATTTAGTAAGTGTATATATAATATATATTATTTAGTAATATATTATATAGATATAAAGAAATATATATTTAATTAATAGTATAGTATATATATATAACTATTTTTATTATAGTATATATATATGATATAATGCCTACATTATTAAAATAAACTTTATTTTAAATCATTAGTTATATTATATATGAGATATAGTATATATAATTATATAGAATAATATATATATACAGATGGAGAACACACTAACATTTCGTGTCCGAAGTATAGAAAAAAAAAAACCAAATACACAAACTTTGACCTCTTATAGGACGTTTCGTTGACGTGACTGTCCACTTCATTCAGCTATTAAATAATGACTAAATTACATTTAAACTAAAAAATATTACTTATTTTAAGAAATCTTTAAAATTTTGTAAAAATAATTGTTAAATTTGATTGGTGAAAGGAATACTAAGTATACAATTATGATGATTTTTTTTTTTTTTTTTTTTTTTTTTTTTTTTTTTTTTTTTTTTTTATTTTTGTATTTTTTTAATTATAATTTTTCAAGTTGGCATGCTTGGGAAAATCCGAAATGTATTTAGTAAAGTTATTTAAAAATAGAAGTCATTTCCATAATCCACCTCTAAACATTTATAGAAATTTCTGCGGTGTTAATAATAGAAAACTTTCTGCCAAATTGTTTCTTTTCTAGGAAGTTTATCTATCATTATAATAGGCGGCAGAAGTTCTTGAGATTTATTAGAGTGTTCGGTTGAGTTCTGTGTTAGACCAGGAAGAGTTTCAAAGAATCAGTTTGCATAATCATATTTATGCTAAGACAGTTCTTCTTTTTAACAATCTGCAGTTTTCCTCCAATATACAGCTATTAGCATTGAGAGCAAATCAATTTTGTAAATGCAAGCATGTTGAACGCAATATCTGTGTTTCTTTTTGAGAGGCAATAGAAGGATACTATTATATATTTTTGGAATGTTTAATTTGTGGTCAGAAATGTTTTCATGACTGTTGAAGATGGCTCATTAGAAAGGACAAGACAATTCTTATTATTAAACAAATGTTTAGTAGAATTGTAAAAAGTTTTTTTAGGCTTGGGACAATGTTTTAGAGATAAATGACCTTGGGTAACCTAGTGCCAAAAACTGAGTATAAATAGTATTTAATTCATTATTAAGGAATTCTGGACTGCAAACTTTTAAATCTCTCAAAACGAAAGAAAGACATTCTCTTCTTTTGATGTTAATGATATGATTTGAGAACCAATGAGCATAATTGTTGCTATTAGTAGGTTTTCTGAAAATTTTAAATTTTTGTTTTCCTGTATCTGTTTTTATTATAGTTAAATCTAGAAAATTAATTTGATTCTATTTTTCCTCCTCAACCGTAAATTGAATGTCCTAAAGGTTATTATTAAGACGTTCAAGAATATTAAGAGGGCAGGTGTTTTTATCTATGATAACGAGAACGCCATCAACATATCTAATCCTTAAGGTTAAATCCTTATAGAAATTTGGTAAAAAGAATCTTTCGTAAAGTTTCATGTAGATGTTACTGAGAGTGTCAGAAAGAGGAGAGCCCATGATAAGCCCATAAAGTTGGTTGAAGTACTTTTCATTAAAACAAAAATAGGCATGTTAAAGGCAAAGTTCGCATAGGTGAATAAAGACGCTGATAGGAACTTCGAGGACAATATGTTTTTTTTCTAAGTAGAGTTTAAGTCAGTGGAG
>JABUQX010044220.1:112500-126580 GCA_015478945.1 Trachelipus rathkii | reverse complement strand
AACTCCATGATAAAAGATTGCCAAAATTAATATCTATTTTATATGCATTTTAATCAAATGCAGAAAACATCCGCAACTCATTTTTCAAAGAGGATGCGGATGCGGAGTGCCGTAAGTAGGATGCGGATGCGGATGCGGATCGTCAATTTAGGTGCAGATGTTCCGCCAAATGCGGATGCGGATGCGGATGTCATGTCCGATCATAATATGTATATATATATATTATATATATATAATTATATATATATAATATATATATATATATATTATTATATAATATATAATATATATATATATATATATATAACTATATATTATATATTATATATATATATACTATTAAGTATATATATTAATATATATACATATATGGTCAGATTTTTTTGATGCTCACAGTATGTAACTAGAGCCGGCAGCCCTACAGTAAAACAAAATTAATAATTTGAAATCAGCGGAAAATTTTAAGGATGAGATTTAACTTTTTTTTTTTTTTTTTTTTTTTTGCCTTATTCATCTTAAAAATATTAAAAAATTATTTAACCCCATTTAGGGGCTCGAGCCAACGACGGGGAAAGGGGGAGGAAGGTTCCCTTCCGTCGTCCACTGGAGTCGGAGGGACCCCAACTCCTGCCATCTTTGCGGTTTTACCTAAGGCCTCCCATTTAGTTAAAGTAATACCGAAAGTGTTTTTGGAAGTTAAAAATTATTTTTTTTTTTAATAAGGAATAATGATGGGTAAACCAAAGATGGCAGGAGTCGGGGTCTCTCAACCTACCGGGTGACGACGAGGGGGACTTCGTCCCCCTCAGTGTCCCCCGTCGGCGAGCCCCCTAAATGGGGTGAAAATAATTTTTTTTTATTAAATTTCGACGAATAAACAAAAAAAAAGAAAAAAAACTTAAAATTTTTCCGCTCTCTTATTATATATATTATATAAATAATATATCATATAAATATATATATATATACATATAATAATATAAATATTCATATATACTATATTTATATATATAGTATAATATTATATATATATGACCAGCGTCTGTTATAGCCGTTCAAGTTACGGTATTATCAAAATTAAAAAAAAAACAAAAAAGCGTAAGCTTGCCTATTGCAACAGCTTAATGAAAGTAAAACAAAATAAAAAAAAATATTTCTTTTACATTGTTATTTAAGTATTATTAAATCCTATATTTTTGAAAATTCAACGATTAAAGTTCCTTTTTTTCTTGAATTACCGTAAATCGAGATCTTCGAAAATGCATTTCCCAGGTTTTCCAACTTTACATAGCATAAATTATTTTGAGGGATGTGGTGCTAAGCCTGTCGTGATATTTAATATTATAAGTACTCTCTATTATTACACTAGTAACAGTATTATTATATCAATCTACATTCATTAATATTATCTAGCGCATCCATAGGTTATATTAACTACCCTTTACTACCTACAATCCGTATAAAGAAAAGTTAAATACAGTATATTATGTATATAGTTAAAAGATATACTAATATAATGGGCAGATAAGATCTGACATTTTTTTCTGGTAGGGCGAGAGTTTGAGATTAAGAAAGACTAAATAGATATAACGTATTATAGTTATAATATAATATAATATATAGTAATATATAATATATATAATAATCATATATATATTAATATAATTATAATAAAATATTATATATAAACAACATATACGCTAATTAAAAACAATGATATGTATCAAACTAAAGACAATTTACATATTACATGTAACTATACTACTATATATATATTCATATCTATATATAATAATTATATTAATTAACCCCTACAGTAATTTCATCGCTACTAGGGATGTTGAACCTGGACCTTAAGCAATGAAGTCGTAGTAAATTGTTTGACCACTATCTAACTGCCCACAGCGATGGACTAAAAGTAAATCGCGATAATTATTCTGGTGGGGAGTATATCAACACACTACAACATAGAACTTCATCAAATACGCACTTATGCCCCGTCCAACACTGGTGAGCGTGAGCGTCCTAACTACAGGGTACCTCCACAGTGTGGAGACAATATTTTAGTTCCGGGTTGAATTTACAAATTATATATGGTATTATAAACCAACTGCCTACAAAATCACACGAGTTGTGAGTAGATATTTTTTAAAAAAACCCCAAATCAGTATATTTCACTACTGAACTATATGGGAGATTGAACCTTGAGACCACCTAGTCAGATGTTCGCTGTAAGTGTTGACTTCAGACTACGTGCTAACGATAGGACTACAAAAGTGATAAAGTACGCGAAATTGTTACTAGTTGGTGAAAATAATATATAAACACAACAAGAGTTAATCACAAACGCACTGCTAACCCTCCACCCAATCGGCGGCACCGTAGGGTCAAAGCAAGTGCGACACAACAAAAAGGTGTCATCGCCGCGCTCGCACAGTGTGTAGAAATATTTTATTCCGGGAAATTAACATATATAGTGGATCAACAACTGCTAACAGAGATCACAGCTTTGATAGATCATTTTTAACAAATAACCTCCTCTAGTAATTTCATCACTGCTAGGTATTGTGAACCTGGACCCTAGCAGATGTCCGTCGTAATTAGATTGCATTATGTACACTACGCCACGATGGACCTAAAAAAGGATGGTAAAGCGCGATAATATGTTCTGTGGTGAATATATGCAGACCCACGACACAGTAAGCGACAACGCACTCTACCCCATCCACACGGTGGGGCGTAGCGTCAACAGGACACTGGAAAAACAAATAGACGATGGTACCGACGACAGTGTGAATACGATGGTAATTCGGGAATGTGACCTATATGTAAGTAAAGCAAACTATCGATACAAATCACCAGTCGTAATATGATTCTATTTTTAATAAATCACACCCTACCCATGTAATGGTATTTCACGGAAAGCTCGGGATGTGAACCCTTACCCTTAAGCTAGACAAGTCCGCGTAAGTGTTTGATTTTTTGGGTTATTTTATTTATTATTTTTTCGAATAATTATTTAAAATATATTATCTATACACTGATAGGCACTGCTCAGTAGTTCTCTTTATAAATATAATGTAATACCCACAGGAAATGATAAAAAGGTGATACACTCGCGTGGTGGTCTTCCTGTGTTTTCGACGCTACGACAACCGAGTAGTGGACGTAACAGTCGGTAAGAGTGCACACGGGTTTGCTCTCGATATACTGTTGATGTAGGTTGAGATTATTACTCATTATCACAGGAACACATTACTCGCGGTCATTATAGGCTTATATAAGTCTATCGTATTGCTCTATAGTGGGTCAACACTAATGTTCGCGACTATTCTGGCTATAGTTAGGTCCACACGAGTTACACAATTACGGCCAGGCAGTGATGACAACTGACTGTAGGGATGATTTATGTTTTTATAAAAGTATATAACATTATCCTGTTGAATCTCGTGTAACATGTGGTTGTCACTCATTATACCACAATGGACCATATAATAACGAATAACGTCAATAATCAATTTATAGTGTAAGCATTTGTGTTTATGAGCTACAAATAATGTCACTCAAAATAAACGTAAAAGCTAGTACTTATATAGTTCCATATAATTAGTATTTCCAAATAATATTCAGCTAAATTTACTCATCCTTATGTTATTTACTCAGCAACTTAGTGTAGTTAATTTTATAAAGGTAAGATGTGTAAATTTGTAGTATGTAAGAAATTTTAGTAATAATTTGAAATATATAAAGATTTAAATAAAATACTTTACAGTGAGTAGGCTTATAGGTACAATGAATGAGTATTATATATTATGATTACTAAGAAGTTTAATTATACAATTTTAGATAATTATGTTAATATATATATATAATTATACTAGTATTGTATAATAGTAATATTATAAGGAGAATTACAAAATAAATATATAATATATAATAATTAAGTTCATAATATTACAAATTAGTAAAGTGTTTAATATTTGCAAACTACTTTTAAGAACTTTTTCAATATAGGTCTAATAATAAATAAGGTGGAATAACTCAAATAGATACATATTAATAATTAGTAAAAATCTTCAAGTTCTCAAATTAAGTCGTTCTTCATTATAATCAAGGGCAGATTCCATTACTCAATAGAGACTTATAAGGCTCACTATATTTATTTTATTGAACATTGCCGATATATTCTATTGTAGAGAGTAGGTTTTCATAAAAAAATCCATAGGTCTTATTTGTGGTAGCAGCACTATCAAATCTCAGATGAATAACGAGCACTCGGAGTCGCACATTGGCTCAAGAGTTCAGACAGTGTATTCGAAGAAATCTCTATTTGCTAACTATGATCAGAGAGAAGACTAAACCTAGCTGAACTCACTATGATTATCACCCTCCTTGTAAATGAGCTTAAAAAATGAGTAATTAATAAGTATTACATATATATAATATAAGTATATATTTAATATTATATATAATATATATTAATATATCATATGATAGTATATATAATATATATAAAATATAATATATACTATATAATATATATAATAATATATATATAATAATATATATTATATATTAATAATATAATTTAATATATTATATTTATTAATATTAATATATATATATATTGAATATATATATATATAAATTATATATATAATATACTATATATATATATTATAAATTAATATATATTATAATTAATGATATCCTCTAACCATTTCTCACATACAGACCTCCGTGATTTCTATACAGGGTCATCGCCCTGTGACGTTATGCAATTATAGCATTCTCCCACAGGATACCTCATTACTTACGTATACAAGTCGATGTTCCTCCCATCTGATCCAGTGCACGCCATCCCCTCTTGCGGCAACTTCAGATCGACCGTCCGTTACTTCGCAATCCAGTATTCCATATCTTTTTCCTGGTGTCGCCGCGTCTTATCTAGTCTGACATGGCTAGCCATGTCATAAAAATCGGCTGCGGATTAATCTTTAATCTTTCAATTATCTACATCCTTTCTGATTAATGTGGTCTAATATATTACCATCTCCAGTTGTTGTTCTTATACGAATCATAATCCGTCTACCGCTCCATCGATCCCTCATATACTCCTCTGCTATAATACTCCAGTTAATTCCTCTTACCTCTCTTTCTTACTTACTGTACATCCACCCAACTATCACCTTCAACCATCCTCCGATCTCCGAGCCTCAGACCACTGCATTCATTACTCCATCTATGTTCTGTTGTAAGTGTCACGACTCCGACACCAGTTAATAATAGTAACCTCAGGTCTCAGAATCGATGGTTAGTTATATAAATAAGTGTTTTATATAACCTGTCTCGTTACATGTCTGTTTCTCAGAAAGGGATACAACTGACCAACTCCTCTAGAGTAGTTATTCAATTATTTCCTTCCTCATATTTATTTCGACCCGTACCTCATTCATTTCACTATGCATTAGATTATACCCAGTAATAAAACCCACATATTATATACATTTAAAGCTTATCTAGTCGCCATTCCTTATTTATTCAAATTTTCTTCTAATCACACGATCATCTATCGTTATAGTTTCTGACCTTCACTATCCCCTAGCTCTATATCTTCATCACTTCAGTGTGCTTTCTCATTATTCATCTTCTCGAATCTCACCTCACGTCGCAGCACTATCCTGACCATCTGATCAGTAACTCTCTATACTGTAATACCGTCTCCTGTTCTCTTTTAGCAACCACAGTATTATAGGTAAAGTAATTTCCCTCGGCGAAATATCTACGCCTCACATCACCCCTCTTCTGTACACCAATCTATCGCATACACTTGTCCATATACCACAGGCGTCAAGACTTATCTAAACACTTTGTGAACAAGCAATCAGGTGACAAACTAGTACCGACCCTGTCTCAACCAACCTAGTCTTCACTCCGAAACCCACGTTCTCTATCCCATTGACCCGCTGTCCTCGAGACGGCATATCTCAATTATCATGCTTCATAAAGACCCCTTTAAATCACATCTAATCAACGGTTCTATCGAAGTAGTACAAACCCTCAGAGTGTCTCCCAAATAGTATTCTTATATACCCACTGAAGGTATCACTGTCAAATGCCTTCTCTAAATCCACCAAAGCAAGCCAAATACATTTCCTTATCCCACTCCCAGCTCTACTCTATCATCATCTTCAGAGAATTCTTTATTCTATCGTGTAATCTGGATCTACCGTCTGTCCGGGCCTGAATCCATACAGTGCTTCATTCAGCTTATCTTCGACTCCCGTCCTGAGCCATATTGCTCATCTAAGTATTCCTTTTTCGATTGTACATATCATGGCATAGCTGAAATCTAGGGCGCAGCAACGATATGCCCTATAATTTGGAGGACAGTCGCCCCTATCTGCCTTTTGTAACACCGGCATTACTATCCCCGGCCCTGCCCCACTCGCAGGTACTCGTTTCGCCACTCTCCAGAAAATCACTTAAATCTATCCAACATCCTCGTGGTGTACCTCCTCACATCGCATAATCTCCACCGCGCCATCACATCCTTGGGACTTTTTCCAATTTTTCATTATCCTCCCATTGCCATCTCATAGCTCGTTCCTTGTTAGCGCACCCTCATCCACTTTATTCGGAGCTTTTTCCTCTCTGCGTTCGGAAGGTATCTCTTCTCATTCCTCTGACTTATTAATAATCATGCTGAAAAGTCACTCTCCCCACGCTTGTCGTCGACTCTCCAGATTCAGGTCCACTCTCAAGCCTACGCCATTATCCGTTTACTGAGTGTGCAAACAGTAGACATTCCTTGTCCTCGTAGGTTTTTGTTGCCAGTACTATATTCAATTTCTAGTTCCACCCTTTCCTGTCTCAAGTATGTTCATTCTCGATCCCGGTCTCCCACGCTTGCTCCATCGCTCTCCTTTTTATGGTCTCAGCCTCATTTCTAGTTACCACACATATTTCGCTCTTGTCTCAGGGGATTTCTATTCATCCACGCTCTAAACTTTTGATTTTTTCCTTTACCTGCAGCGGTGCAACCTTCATCTGGCTTCCAGCGCAGTTCTTTCTTTCTGGAACCCTGGTCTTTTTCTACCCCAGCGTACTCTTCGCACATGTTATTCATTTTTCTTTAAAATACTCCCACTCTCCTTCTACATCTACAACATTCTACTTCTTCCTCTGCGTATAATATATCGGACTCCTCTCAAAAACCCTTTTCCAGCTCATCCTTCCTTTATCTCTCCTCTGCTATCTCTCTTCTCTCTTACCATCTTCGTTGGTACCGGGGTTTTGAGATTTAATATCCCAAACACCAAACGATGGTCCGAATCAAGCAACACTGATGGTATACTTTTCACGTCTCGTTACCACCTTCCTGTTGTTTATTATTAACCTATTATTTTTCTTAAATTAAATATATATATATATATATATATATATTATATTATAATATATATATATATATATAATATAATTATAATTTATATATTTTACTTATATATATATATATATATATAGAATATATATATATATCTACTATATATATATATTATATATATATATATATATATATATATATATATATATAACTATATATACTATTATATTATATATAATCTTAGTTATATAATCAATTATATATGCATATATACATATATATATAGATATATATATAATATTATTATATATATACTATATATATATTATATTATATATATATATATATATTTATATATATAATAGTAATATATACATAACATATATAATTATATATATATATATTATATATATAATATTTATATTCAAAAATATATATCAATAATATATATATTAATATAATTATATAGATATATGAAGTAATATAGATATTTATATATAAGATATATTATATACATAATATATATTATACTATATATTTTATATATATTAGATATAGCATATAAGTAGTTGACGTATATATATATTATATTATATCATATATACATACCCTTAGTGTGTGTGTGTTAGTGTGTCTGTGTTTGATTTGTAGGATAGCTGTTTTAAATAGGAAACAATTCTTTAATTCAGTTTATATATATAAAGGTCCGAGAAATATTGTCTTGTATACACTCACACACGCACTTGCCGCCAAACTTACGCGCATATAATATACTATATATATTATATACTATACTACGTCCACTATATTATAGTATATATATATTATATATAATATAGTATATAGTAATAGAGTTATATATTATAATATATAATAGATATATAGTATATATATTATATATATATATATATATTATAGGTATATACTTTATGATATATATATACTATGAATAATATTATATAATATAACTTATATATATATACACTAGTATTCTATCATATTATGATATATTATTATATATTATTATATATATATATATATATATATAAGTTTATGCATGCGCGCGTGCTTGCATATTCAATCAATATATAGGCAAACAAAGCTATTATGTTATGTATACCTATTATTTTTCTTAAATAATCAAAGAATAACGAATCCTCGCTGCGTACATTCCTTGTTAATCTCTTTTTTTTCCTCATTATCCTTATGAATATATTTTTAATGCTCTATTTTGACGAGCTCTTCCCTCCATTATTTCATTATAGGACATGGCAAGAAAAAATGCTGCAAGCGAGAGAGCCTTAAAGAATTTTCAACGCAGGGTTTTACGGACTTAAGAGAAAGGGAAAAAAATGTTCGTTTGACGTTTTCAGCTTTTCTCCTCTTTTTCATACAAAATAATACAGATTTGAGGAGTTTGCTTAGAAAACAGGCACTGTTTATGTTCCAAAATACACATATTCAGAAAACCCATTTTCAAAAGTAACTTTTTCATCCTCTGTTTTTGTGTCCTCTTTATTTATATTTTTATAGGATTTTAGAATGGATACAGTTTGTTTTTCTTCACTCCTTCCCTCATTTCAAAAACGTAATTACTTGAATCATAATATGTTCTTGTGTTAATAAATCTTCTTTAAACCTTTTAATTGTAAACTGTTTTATGAATGTATTCCTGCAAATTATAGAAATACTTTGTATGTATTGTTGCTGCTTGCAAGCTCAAGCCTTGTTTTGACTTGTTCGCTTATGTCCCGCCTTTGCCTGCGTTTTTAAGTCACTTTTCTTTTAAAGTATTTCGTATTCCTTAATTTTCCACGTCTTATAAGGCATATGAAAACCTTTTCTAAAGAAACTATAGCTACAGCCTACAGATCTCTTTAATCAATTATATATAATCAAAAGATAAATAAATAATATGAAAATCTATAATAATTCAAGTCCAAATTTAATTTGTTGCAAATAAATAAAATATATAATATATATATATATATATATGTGTGTGTGTGTGTATATGTATAATTAGTAGTATTTTGATAACCGCAAATAAAAATGTAAGCAAATTTTTTTTATTTCAAAGTTATTCCTTCATAAAACTAACAAAAAGTTAAAATCTAATCACAATTAATAATAATAAACCTAGATAAAAGCAGATAAAACGTTATAACTTAAGTTAGGAAACAGCACAAGAAAAAAATATTAAGATACCTAATCAAAATTCATGAGCTTTCGATGTCATAACCAGACATCCTTATTCAAGTGAAGTAAGGAAGAAAGTAAAAGAAACAGTGAAACCAAATACTAGAAAGAAACATAAATCTGGCAACATGTCGAAAATCAATTAAAAGTAGTTAAAAGTTCTTTTTTAAATTAATAAATGTCTTTTAATATATTATTTATCAAAGAATCTAAACAAAAAGTTCCTTTGTTTACAATTCATGTTTTCGGTATTATTGATAATAAATGACTCTAATAATTTTCTTTTGCATTTGTCTTTAATGGAAGTCATTAGTGAAAAGTCATTTATATTTATGAAATGACTTCCATTCTTATATGATTTATGAGAGCAGAATTCTGGTCATGTATTTTAAGCCTTTAAGAATGCTGATATTTTTTTCTGTTCAAGTCTGTTGTCTCTCCTACATATATTTTACTTCAGTTCCCACATTTTATCTTATATTCCCATATATTCTCATTTTTCTCTCTCAAAACCTGCTTCAAAAATTTTTCATACTACACGGAACAGTTTGAACTAGATTTACATTTTTTGGAATATATTTCTTTATAATATAATCGCCGATCAGATTACCCGGATATACCAACAAATTTTTCATTTGAAAGGTTCCTTTTCTTCAAGGACAAAATTTTCTTTTAGCATCCTTTAATGCTTTTTTGATTATATAGTCAAGATATTTTAAAGTCTATTAATAATATTTTTCTTGTGCTTTGTTTTTAAACTTAGGTTATAACGTTTTATTTGTTTTTATCTAGGTTTACTATTATCAAATGGGATTAGATGTTAACTTTTTATTCGTTTTATGTAGAAATTACTTTGGGGTAAAAAAATTTGCGTATAAATATATATATATATATATATATATAATATATATATATAGCGATAATAATATATATATAATATATATATATAATATATATATATATATATAAAACTATATATTATATAGTACTATATAATAATATATTATAATATATATATATCTATTTAAGCTTATGAAAGCGCGCGTGCTTGCATATTCAATCAATATCAAGGCAAACAAAGCCATTATGTTATGTATACCCATTAATTTTCTTAAATAATCAAAGAATAACGAATCATCGCTGCGTACATTCCTTGTTAATCTCTTTTTGTTCGTCATTATCCTTATGAATATATTTTAATGCTCTATTTTGACGAGCTCTTCCCTCCATTATTTCATTATATGACATGGGAAGAAAAAATGCTGCAAGCGAGAGAACCTTTAAAAGAATTTTCATCGCAGGCTTTAAAAAAAAAAGAAAAAATGTTCTTTTTGACGTTTTCAGCTTTTCACCTCTTTTCATACAAAATAATACAGATTTCTGGAGTTTGCTCAGAAAACAGACAGTGTTTATGTTCCAAAATACACATATTCAGAAAACCCATTTTTAAAAGTAACTTTTTCATCCTTTGTTTTTGTGTCCTCTTTATTTATATTTTTTCAGGATTTTAGAATGGATACAGTTTGTTTTTCTTTACTCCTTCCCTCATTTCAAAAACGTAATTACTTGAATCATAATATGTTCTTGTGTTAATAAATCTTCTTTAAACCTTTTCATTGTTGATCTCGCTAAATTTTAAAAGAAAACAGAAAATAAAAGTTATTGTATCGTACTTTTCAGTTATGTACTTAAGTGGTTACAAAGAGTCTTATTTTTATGTAGCTAAGAGAGATTCATGATCTAGATTTTAAGGTATTTTATTTTTTTTAGTCACTTTCTTTTTGTTTCTTACTTTTCAGCTCAAATCATTAACAACAAGTAATGACTGCAAATACTTTTTTGTACTGTGAAATTAAGTAATGAAGTTCCTGTAACACCTTCTAATCATTTTATATATATATATATAAATATATATATATATATATATATATAATAATATATATATATACTATATATATATAATATATATATATATTAATATATATATATATACTATATATATATATATATATTGATATATATTACTAATAGTATATTGCATTTGGAATTACAAATCATTATTATATATAAAATATATATAATATTCTAGTGACTATATAATATATATATTATATAATATATATTATATATATTTTATATATATATATATATATTATATAATATATACTATAATATATATATATATGATAATATATTACCATATATTATATTTATATATATATAATATAATATATTTATATATATAATATATATATATATATATATACTATATTATATATTTATATAATTATACCTCTCTATTATATATAATATATTATATTATAACAACGAAACGGCAAACACAGGCTTTTATATATATATATATGGAATATACTTAATATATATATATATAATATATATAAATATATATATATTATATAATACTATATATAGATATATATATATATTATATATATTAAATATATATATAATTAGTAGTATGCAAAAACTGTAACTAAAAATGCAATCAAATTTTTTTTTTATTAAAAAGTGATTCCAACATAAAACTAACAAAAAGTTAAAATCTAATCACAATAACTAATAATAAACCTAGATAAAAGCAAATAAAACGTTATAACCTAAGTTAAAAAACATAGGAGAAGAAAAAAAAATTATTAATAGACCTAATTAAAAATTCATGAGCTTTCGATGTCAAAATCAGACATCCTTATTCAAGTGAGGTAAGGGAGAACGTAAAAGAAAAAGTGAAACCAAATACTAGAATGAAACAAATCTGGCAACATGTCGAAAATCAATTAATAGTAGGTAAAAAAGTTTCTTTTTTAAATGAACAAATATCTTTTAATATATTATTTGTCAAATAATCTAAACAAAAAGTTCCCTTGTTACTATTCAAGTTTTCGATATTATTTATAATAAATGATTCTAATAATTTTCTTTTGTAGCTGTCTATAATAGAAGTAATTAGAGGAAAGTCATTTTTATTTATAAAAGAATCTTCTATTCTTCTATGGTTTGTGAGAGCTTATTCTGATCATATATTTTAAGACTATAAGAAATCTGATTTTTTCTACTATTTACGTCTGTTGTCTATCCTACATATATTTTACTACATTTCCCACATTTTATCTTATATTCCCCCATATTCTCAATTTTCTCTCTCAAAACCGGTTTCAGAATTTTTTCAAAGTACACGGAACAGTTTGGACTAGATTTACATTTTTTGGAATATATTTTTTATAATATAATCACTGTTCAAATTACCCGGATATACCAACAGTTTTTCATATTGAAAGGTTCCTTTTCTTTAAAGCCATAAAATTTTCTTTTAGCTTCCTTTAATGCTTTTTTGATTATATAGTCAAGATATTTTAAAGTGTATTAGTAATTCTTTTTTCCTGTGCTTTGTTTTTTAAACTTAGGTTATAACGTTTTTTTTGCTTTTATCTAGGTTTAGTAATATTAAATGGGATTAGATTTTAACTTTTTATTCGTTTTATGTAGAAATTACTTTGGGATAAAAAAATTTGCGTATATATAATATATAATATTATTAATATATTATATAGCTAACTATTATATACATTATATATATATAAAAATAATTTATATACACCTACATAGAATACAATATATATATAATATAATTATAATATAATTACTATCATAATATTACCAATTAATATATAATATATATATTATAATGTATATATATATAGTATATTAGATATATATAGTATAGATATATATATATATACTAATATATATATAAATATCATATTAATATATATATATATATATATATATATATATATATATATATATATATAAGCTTATGAAAGCGCGCGTGCTTGCATATTCAATCAATATCAAGGTAAACAAAGCTATTATGTTATGTATACCTATTAATTTTCTTAAATAATCAAAGAATAACGAATCTTCGCTGCGTACATTCCCTGTTAATCTCTTTTCTTTCCTCATTATCCTTAGGAATATATTCTTAATGCTCTATTTTGACGAGCTCTTCCCTCCATTATTTCATTATATGACATGGGAAGAAAAAATGCTGCAAGCAAGAGAGCCTTTAAAAGAATTTTCAACGCAGGATTTTACGGACTTAAAAGAGAAAGGGAAAAAATATTCGTTTGACGTTTTCAGCTTTTCTAATCTTTTTCATACAAAATAATACAGATTTGAGGAGTTTGCTCAGAAAACAGGCACTGTTTATGTTCCAAAATACACATATTCAGAAAACCCATTTTCAAAAGTAACTTTTTCATCCTCTGTTTTTGTGTCCACTTTATTTATATTTTTTTTTAGAATTTTAGATTGGATACAGTTTTTTTTTCTCCTTCCCTCATTTCAAAAACGTAATTACTTGAATCATAATATGTTCTTGTGTTAATAAATCTTCTTTAAACCTTTTCATTGTAGATTTCGCTAAATTTTAAAAGAAAACAGAAAATAAAAATTATTGTATCGTACTTTTCAGTTATGTAC
>JABUQX010044220.1:102500-107500 GCA_015478945.1 Trachelipus rathkii | reverse complement strand
AGGAAAAGAAGTAATGAAAGTATTTCTAATGAAAAATAGAAAAAGGGTTTGGGATGGAATAGAACACTAAGAAATCCCACTTTTTATAGATTTAAACTATGTACGGTGGTTGTCTACAACTACCGTTCTAGACCTGCCGTAGAGGAAATCAGATAGAAGTTCACAGAGAGAAGGATAGATACCGAAGGTGGAAAGCTAAGAAATCAAAGGTTTGTGACAGACTCTATTGAAGACTTTCTATGTCCAGCGATACAATAAAAGATTCACCGAAATGCCAAAGGTCTGAGGACCAAAGATCAGAGAGAAGGGAAAGAAGAGAAAGAAGAGAAAGAAGAGAAAGAAGAGAAAGAAGAGAATGAAGAGAGAGAAGAGAGAGAGAGAAGATAAAGAAGATCGCCAGTAAAACGTTTCTTACCAAAGCCACACTGGCGATCAGAGACAAGATAATAGTATTGTGTTGTTTCCAATTTCTCCCGTTAAGGATAGATTCATAAAACTTTAAAAAGAACGGATGTTAAAGCAATAGGACGATAGCTTGAGGGTGAGGAGGGTGTGCCCTTTTTCGGCAAGGGTTGAATGAGTCCCGCGTTTCCATCAGAAAGGAAAGGTCGATGCAGTTTACCATGACAGATTGAAAGCTCGGAATCACAAGTTTTGAGAACAACGTGATCAATACCAGGGTTGTGGAGTCGGAGTCGGAGTCGGAGTCGGAGTTGGCAATTTTCAAAAGGGTGGAGTCGGAGTCGGAGTCGGTAATTTTGAAGAGGTCGGAGTCGTAGTCGGAGTCGGAGTTGGTAATTTTGAAGAGGGTGGAGTCGGAGTCGGTAATTTTGAAGAGGGTGGAGTCGGAGTCGGAGTCGGAGTCGGAGTCGGAGTCGGAAAATTTTTGAGCCGACTCCACAACCCTGATTCAATATCATCAGGAATGTTCGTCTTCTTATGATAAGCTCATAGAGAAGAAATAACATCTTAAGAAGAATTTAAATATTAGGCTGAAATGAGTTGGAGAGAGGTGGAAAAGAAGGAGAATTGTGGAAGAAGGTGGTATTAGAAGCAAAGATTTGAGCAAAGAGTTCAGCTTTAGTTAAAGGTTAAAACGGCAGTTGTAGTGTTGGAAGATTTTAGGATCAAGACAAAGGTGAAAACAATGTTGCTGCAACCTTGCTGCAACTGTGCTTCGTACACAAGACTTCATTCACTGTGAGATGTAAATATAAGAAATCCTTCGGAAGCATATGAGACTTTTCCTACCCACAGACAAAAATTTACATGTTTTTCACTACAACGCTGAAAAAACACATCTGTAAGCTACTGCAGACATTTTCGAAAGGACACAACTTGATATTTGGTATTTAATTTTTCCTCATGACATTTCTTGGAAAAATGAATATGTTTCTGTCACTAAATTAGTTTCTTAAAAGTTATGATTTCTGAGACATCTTCAAAACTTTTTCACAACTTTTCATTAGTTTGCTCTGTAAAAGATTTGCTGTCCGCAATTGCATAGAATATGCGTAACATATCTGGAGAGGTTCAATTAATAAATTTCTTTTTGAAATGATTTAATTGGGGGTATCGTCTCCCCAACTCTTCCATTCTCACTCCCTCCAATATTTCTCTATCTTTTGAGCTATTGAACAATCCCTTTATGCTATCAGTATTATAACGGATACTGCTCTTCTTAAATCTTTAATCGCATACGCTCTCCAATGAGGAGAGTCCGAATGTTTCATTCTTCCCAAAAATTTTCATCCTTTTCCCGTCCAGGTCTCTGAAACCCAAAATTAAGACTGTATTTATCATTCTTGTACGCTATTACTTAAGTCTGAAACACTCTCCTTTTTTTTGTGTTTCCAATCCTTTTTTGAACTTACACACTTTCAAAAGCCTCTCACCGGAACACGCGAGTCTTTGTTTAAAATTAAATTTACTTTTTTTTTTTTTATTATTCAAAAGGGAATGGACGTCTGGTCTCCTCACACCAGAAATAACATAAACTTCTTTAAAGTTTTATTTTCTTTTTAAGTTTTAAATCCACTTGCTGGTGAAAATTGTTGTCAAACCAACACACACACACACACAACACACGACACACACACAACACACACACAGCACACACACACACAACACACACCCACCACACACAGGCACCCACACCACACACGACACCCACACACACAGAACCACACCACACAGCACACAACCCATACGTATTAATATATATATTATTATATATATATATATATTAATATATATATATATATATAATATTATAATATATATATATATATATAATATAATATATTATTGATATATATATACATATATATATATATAATATATATATTAATATATAATATATATATTAATATATATATATATAATATATATATATATATATATATAATAAATTTATATACTATATATATATACATATATATATATATATATATATATATATATAATATTATATATATATATAAATATTATATATATATTTCTAAAATTTATAAAATATATATATATTATACTATAACTAAATATTATATATATGTATATATATATATAATATATATATTATATATACTATATATATATATATATATATATATTATATTAATAAAGCTGTACGATTTAAAGTTTTGGAAAATTACGCTACGTATAAAAAATAAATAAATAAATAATTAATTAATTAAAAAAAAACGAGGATTAAAATGTTTAACATATATATTGGAGAAATTATCATTGGATGTAAAATTAAATTAACTTGCGAAAAACACTGCACTTAAAGGTGCATGAACAACAGCACTTTATTTTTATGACAAAATTCATATTATGTATATGCCTATATTATGTTTTAGTGGATATATTAGATTATTATTATAATATATATTATATTATTTATTATATAATATATATCATATTTAATATAATTTATATTTATATATATATATTATATTATATTTATTATTATATTATATTATTATTATATGTATATTATATTATATTTATCTTATATAATATATATATAGATTATTTATATCATATTATATTATATTATATTATATGGCATTATATTACATGGCATTATATTATATTTTATTGTATCATATATTATATTATATTATATTATATTATATTATATTATATTATATTATATTATATTATATTATATTATATTATATTATATTGGCTTTTATTACAAAACTTAAATTTGCATCATATTTTATTTAATATTCGTATTTCATATGCTGCACCTTTCATACATGATTCCTTATTTGTCGTCTCATCCCTTAATATGAAATCACAGAAATGGACTTGATCCGTTTCTGAAATATCTAATGCTTAAGAAACCTGACGAAAAAATTTATTTACCGATATACAATTTTGATTAAATAAACTGTGTTCCACGATAGATCTGGATTTAAATCCTGATGCAGTGAAATTTTCAGTAGGGTGGCGAATATTGATTTTCGAGGAACGATTGGATTTAAACAAATATTTTCTGACATGTATAAACAAATGTTAATTAACTAATTAATATAATTAATCAATTAGTATATTTAATTAATCAGTTAGCTTAATCAATATCAAGAAACCGTTTATTGAAAAATGAAATAAAACATAAGCCATAAAGAAGATATTTAAAAGACTTTAGCGACAATTATCATCGAAATATTGGAACAACTGAAAATATGAGTGCATTATAAAAGCGAATGCGGCAATATTTTCTTGATTTAAAGATAATTTATTATCAAAAAATGCATGAAAAATTTTTTGTATAAATTATAATTGATTAAGAAGGTTGTTTAACAGTATTAATATAAGAACCTAACCACAAATTAGCTTGTGACCTAACTCTACAACGTTTGCTTACATCAAAAAGCCATTAAAGCCATTTAAGCCATTCAAGCCATTCAAGATTCTTTTAAGATCAATTTGTGGAACAGTTCCTTTAAAGAATCTTTAAAAGTTCTTTAAATAATACTTTCTATGGAACACAACCATAGCCTAACATAATCTTACATAATCAGGTATTTACGTTACTCTAATATTTTTTTTTTTTACTTTACTTAGTCCCGCAGTATATCAACTATTTATTTTTGAATTCGTATTACCAAAAATTGAAGAAAAATCGAATTTGCTTTTGAATTTGAGGAGCATCCAAATCTTTAGGTAGCGATTTTATATTTTAATGCTAATTTCAATTAATTTTAATTTTTATTTTAGTCTTATATATAATATATAATATATTATATTATTATATATATATATATATATAATATATACTATATATATATATATATATATCTTATATAATTATTATATTTTATATATATATATAAGTAATTATAATATATATATATTATATATTTAATATTATATAATATTATTATATATATATTATATTATATATACTTTATATATATATATATATAATATATATATAGTATAATATATATATATATAGTATATACTATATATATATCGCTCAAACCCTTGCTTCTGTACGTTGCGACTTAATAAAATCTTCGTAAGCCAATAGGATAAAAAAACCAAAAAGTGTTAACATATAATACTATATATTATATAATCTATATATTATATATTTATTATATATATTACTATTATATATATATACTATATAATATATAATATATATAATTATATAATATATATAAATTTCAAAAATTGCTAAAATAATAAATAAATAAGTAATATTTAAAAAAATACAATGAATAATACTAATATTAATATTTTTTTTTCAGGAAACTGAGTATATTGTTTTAGGCATTGGATCGAAGGTATATATCTGTTCCATATATAATATATATATAATAACTATATATATATATATTATATTATATATATATAATATATATATTATATTATATATATATATATATAATATATATAATTATATATTGGTATATATTATAGTTGGTATATATTGCGGAGCCCTATTCAATGAGGGGGTGTTAAGCACATCACATGTGTTA
>JABUQX010044220.1:90000-97500 GCA_015478945.1 Trachelipus rathkii | reverse complement strand
TCTCATTTTATATAGTATGATATAATTATATTCAAATATAAACTAATAATTAACTCAATTGTAAAATATATATTGATTTAAATATTTTCTTTACCCATTCTAATATAATAATAAATTATATTTGAAGGTGAGTACTTGCTTCTAAAAAAAGCTATACATATCTAATATAATTATTAATGCAAGTTATTTATGGCTTACATATTATTATATTATATATAACGATATATATATAATATATATATTATATTAATATTAACTATATATAATATATTAAGTATATCTAATAATAAAGATATAATTATATATATATATAGATATTATTATATATTATATATTATAATATATTATATAATATTTTAATATATATAGTATTTACATGTACATATAATTATAATACATAATATTAATAATATTTATATATATAATAATATATATACTATAAAGATTATAATTAAAGGTCGAAAGCATATTATTTAATATTTTAAATAAAAAATTGTATATATTAAGTATTATGGTTTATTTAAGCTTAGTAATAATATATATAATATAGTATATATATATATATATAATATATATCATATATATATATATAATATCTAATATATATATATATAAATAAATATTAATTATTTTTATTTAATATATCTAAATAACAATTATTTCTTCTTTAAGTATATACTAAAAATATTATATTAACTATATTAGTGATATATATATATATATATATTATATATATATATATTAGAATTTAATATTATATTAATATATTAATATTTAAAATATTATATTATATATATTATATAGTATATATATTTATATATATATATATATACTATTAATATTAATATATATATATAATTAATATATATTATAATTTATATTATTTATATTATATATTTAATAATAATTAAATATATATAAATATATATAAGATATATATATAATATAATATATGATTAATATAATAATATTTATATATATAATAAATATATAATATATAATTATATATTATATATATATAATATATATTAAAGTAATATATATTATATATATATATATATATAATATATTTATATATAATAAATATATATTACATATTACTAATATATTATATATATATAAATATATATATATATTAACTAATAATATATATAATATTAAATATATATTTATATATATAAGATAAATAATATATATTGATATAATTTATATAAATTATATTATTATAATATAATAATAGTAATATATTTAGTATATTTAATTATAGCTAATTATATTATATACTGATTTAATATATAATATTATATTAACACTATATTAATATATATATATATATATAAATAAATATATACTATTACTTCATTTAATATAATTAATTTAAATATTATATATTATACATAATATAATATAAATTATATAAATATTTTAATTATATATATATATATATTATTTATATTTTATATAATTTTAATTATATAATATTTATATTATTATTATAATTTATATATATGTAATTATTATAATTCATATATTATAATTAATTATTATAATATATTATATTAATATTATATATAATATATTATATATATATATATAAATTTAATAATATATTTAGTATTATTATATAATTATATATATATAATATATTATTATATATACCATTATATACATATATATATAATATTATATATATATATATAACTATATATATATATTAATATTATATATATAATTAAATTATATAATTATAATATATATTATTAAAATATTATATATATATAATATATATAATATATGATATATATAATCATATATAATATAATATATAATATAATATTATATATATTATATATATTATTATCCGTAATTTTCAGTATAGTTATTAAATCACTTAATAATTCCAATATATATATATATATAATACTCATAATATGGGTAATATATATAATTATTATATAATATAATATAATATATATATATATATACCTCACCAATAATTAAAATATTAATTACCCTAATAATATTGATATAATATTATAATTATATATAATTAATATATATTAATTATAAAGTATTATAATAATAATAATATATATTATAACTATATGATATATTATATTTATATATACTACATATAATATAATTATATATATATAATATAATATATTATATATGATAATAGTAATATATATGTATTACTTAAATATAAAATAAATAATATATTTATATTATAATATATATATATATTATATATATAATAATATCAATATAATATAATTAATTAATTATTATAAATATGTATTAATATAATATAATTAACCATATATTATAGTAATATAGTATAACTATCATATATAATATCATATAGTTATAATATTATAATATATATTAATTATATAATAATATATAATATATATAAATAATATTATTAATTAATATATTAATATTATATACGATATATTGATGAGAGGAGGATAATTAATAAGTAATACCAGTGAGATCTTTCGTCATAAATAGGATGTTAATTATTAAGAGACCTTTAAGTAACTTTAATAAAATAAATAATATTTTAACCTATCCTCTAATTCACACCCATTTTATTTTTCAATATATTATTTTTTATTATTAAACAAATTTGTTATTTATATTTTTAATATTGATTAATAAGTATTTGTATAGTGTGATGTATATATCATATGACTGATAATTAATAAATATGTTCGATTTTGATTGATTTTTATATCTATAAAAAAAAATCCTATGATAATTAAATACTCGCCATTTTTAATAAGACCCTAATTTACATATTACAAATGATTTAACAATGTATAATTTACAGTACAAAGAAAATATATATAATAGATAGTATATAGATATATTGATATATGAATATATACATATATATAGTAAGTAAATATTTAATATATTAGATATATATAAATATAATAATATATTAATATAATATATATATGATATATATCATATATATATATATATATATATGGGATATTAAACTTATATATATATACACCTAATAATCTAACAATTATATAATGAAAGGTAGTATAATTTAATAATATATATATATATTACATATTATATAATATAGATATATATATAACTTATATGTATAAGATAATAAGTAATAGATATATATAGATAAAGGCATAAAATAATAATAATAGATCATATAGGAGTAATAATACTAAAGTTTAAAATGGATGAATAAAGTACTATTAATTTAATCTTTAATTAAATATATAATGAATATATATGATGTATATATAGATATATATATAGTTATAGTATAGATAAATATATATATATAAAGTAATTACTATAGTATTAATGAATATAGATTATATATAATATTAATAATATAATAAATATTATAAATTATAATTAATTAATAATAAATATGAATATAAATATATATATTAATGAACATTAATAATAATTATATATAATAACACGACAAATACAGACTTCAGAGTAAGTAACAAACATTTAATATATTAATGTAATTATTCATGATATATATAATAATAAATAAAATATAGTAATAATATATATATAGATAATAATATTATAATAAGTATATAAGATAATAATAGAATAATATTTTTTTAGATAAGATATAGATAATATAGAAATTAAGAGGTATGATAATATTGTAAATATAGTATAATGATAGATATATATATAAAGTAATAGAATAAGTGAATAAAGATAGAAGAATATTAATAATATAATATTATAGATAGATAATATATATATAATATATATATAGAAGAGATATATAAATAAATATAATTACAATATATATATAATTAGTATAGATTAAGATATAATATATTATAGATGATGTAAATGTATATGATATTAAAGAATAATAGCATATATATAGTATAATAATAATAATATAGTATAAAAATAGAATAATAATAATTATATAATATAATTATATAGATATGATATATATATATTAAGAGATATATTATATAATATAATATTAATATATAATAGATAGTATAAATGATATACTTTTTTTCAGATAGAGTTAATATATTATAATATATATTTATATATATTAATATTAATATTAATGATTAATATATATATATATATATATATAATATTATATTAATATATAATATATTAATATAAATTATAATAACTATAATATATAAAATATATTTGAATTATAATTATAGATTAATATTATATATATATATTAATATATGTTATTATAATTATATAATAATGAGTACTAATAATACTATTAAGTATTATGAATAATATATAATAACTCAATTTAAAAATAGTAGTTATTGATACTAAGAATCATAGAGATAGTGATATTTTGAAACATATTTAGGGCGCTTATAAATTGACAAATGTAAAGCACGAACTTAGATCGATCAAAGAATAAGTCGCAATATTAGGGAGAAAAAAATCAGAGATATAATTTGCTAGTCTAATATAGTAAATAATATAAATATATATATTTTAAGATATATTAGAAATCTAATAGGCGATATCTAAACTTTACTAGATATTCAGTTATACTCATAATGCATTATATTTTATATAAACTTTTGTGTATCACATATCACTAGTACGAAACAATAATATTTAAATGCTATAGCTATTATTTTGAATAAATGTTAGTATAGTTAATATATAATTAAAATATATATATATATTATATATATATAATAATATATAATAATATATATATATTATATATATATATTAAAATTATTTAATATTTAAATATATATATTAGATATATTATAATAAATATCTTAATTAATATTAATATTAATTATTATATATATATATAATATATTACTTTATTAATATATTATATATTATATATATATTAATTATTATTAATATATAATATAATATTAGTTTACTAACTCCCATATATAATAGGTGTGACTTATCCGCTCACCTGATACTATACGTGTGATACTCAAGTATCAATTTATTAATCCCGTCTCATACCAGAAAACTTTGATCTCAGAAAGCAACTTATAACAGAAAACAAAATTCTTCTGCCAATAGGCTTCCGATCTACATTCACATTGTAGTATATTAATAAATAGGTAATACTTATATAGGTATAATTTATCCTACTATTATTCTCAGTGTAAATATTAGCATCTTCATCCATTTGGCATCCGCAATTGCGGATATGCATCTCTACATTCCCTCAAATGCGGATATATCTGTAGATTCACAAAAGTGTAGGCTATAACTTGTATAGGAATGATTATATATATTATATATATTATATATAATATAAATTATAATTTTTCAAAAATTGAAATATAAATATAAAAAATAATATTTACATAAAGTAATATTATAAATTATTATAAATTTAATATAATTATTTAAAGGTATATATATTGTTTTATTTTAATTATATGGGACTTGATATATATAATATATATATAATTAATATATATAATATAATATATTAATATTATATAATATTATAATTATATTATATAATATAATTAAATAAATTATAATATTATATATATTTAATATTATATATATATATATATATATTAAATTATTAATTAATTAATTATATTATTATAATATAATATTAATAATAAGAAAATATTGATATTATATATTTAAAGATAAGGTCATGTAATCGGTTATCACTGACATCTAGAAAATTTTTTTTACATTATAGGTTATAGAATCGGTATATATATATTTCATCACTTATATTATTACAAAAATGCTACTTACCGCTTATGCTAATCAATCAATATATATATAAGTTTATATATCTATCGTTGGTACGTATATACATATAAAATAAGTACTATTAGTCCCAATAATTTATCGTAAAAATAAAGTTTGCTTTGTATTACATACCAGTTTTTCATCACTGATTATTTCATAGGTTTATGGAATTATTACTCCCTGTATATACTATCTAGGATCGAGTCTTTTGAACTTCTATTAGTGCAGAGTTTATATGCATAATTAGTGTAAAAAACCCATATCCACATATCAAAAATATAAACTAAAGGGCTAATATTATTATTCTTAATTTTATCAGTAAAGTTTTTATCCATTTTTTACATTTAATCCTCTAGATATCTTTTTTTAATATATTTGAAAACATAATGAAGTAAATTGATTTTATTGTGGCATTAGAGAGAGATTTTTAATATTTCTATGGATATTTTCGTTTCACTTGATTATACTAATCATATATTTATTTAGTGACCTCAATAAAAAATAAAAAAAGCTATATCTAATAATATATTATATTAATATTAATATATTATATTATATTAATATATATTATATATTATATATATTAAATATATATTTTTTTTAATTAATATGATAGAATATAATTATTAATATTAATATATTAATTATAAATATATATTATATAATATTTATATATATATAATATATAATATAATATATGATATATAATATTTAGTATATATATAATTATTATAATTAATATATTAATATTATATATAATATTATATTATATTTATATATATATATAATATATACATAATTAGGTGCGTATTTTTTTTTTGTTGGCAATTTTCTCCACTCTCCATACTCAGTTTAAGTTATTTGCAACACTCAAATTCTTATATAAGATTTGTAGTCTGAATTGGTATCTTTAGAATATCTCCCCAAAATTATAAAACTTTTTATATCATTGATGATGTACTTGTGCAGGTATTCTATGTATGCTAAATTTCCTTGCGCTATTATAAAATTTAATACTGCGTAAAACTTGAAATCAATTATAGGATGGCAACTTATTAACATGTTGGCCAAGTTAATAACTCATTAAATCTTGTCCTTCTTCCGTGAAAACGCTTCGATTTGATGCCTCGGAAGAACGAAGGTAAGAGTGAAACTTCAAGGCAACACTATTTCCTATAAATATAAAGAAAAAGAATCAGGGTATTTTGGGGACAATAGTTTTTCATTTATATGAAGGTGAATAAAACCGATTTTTTTTTGCAAAATATCGCACAGTTTCTCCTTCATAAAAAAAAAATTATTTGTTCTAGGAACCTGGTTCTGGTCTTAATATATAGGAAATGTTTTGTATTACTTGTATGTTTCATTTCTCATCAATAATTTGTATTTCTACTGTAGAGCATCCCGAGCTTATAGAGATTCAGGCGTGAAAAGACAAGATGTTTTAATTATTCACAAAAATAATAATCATTATTTTTCTGCACTTCAACCATCAGTGCTCCCAGTTGATTTGCTGTATAGAAGTGAACATTAAAGCGTTAAGAGTGTTAAACTTCAAGAAAACAACATTTCCTATAGAATAGAATAAGAATTAGGTTTATAGGACGATTGGTATTCTTTTTTATGCAAGGAAAAGCTACATTTTTTTTCTGTGTGCAAAAAATTTGCAGTTTTATTCAGAACTTATGACCTACTCACAATGAGGCACGGCGTTAACGTTAATAT
>JABUQX010044220.1:47500-52500 GCA_015478945.1 Trachelipus rathkii | reverse complement strand
TAACACATCCCTTAAGGCAAGAATCAGGCAGTCACATTAAGCAAAGTTCCACACTTAACAACAGTAAAGTACTTATAACAAGGCACACAAAACGTAACCGTATTCTGTAACTTTTTCAGACATATCTCTATCATATTAACGTTAACCTTACACTGACACAGTAACATTCAGCATTTATAAAGCTTACTTAGCATCATCTGAACTAATAATATAACGCACAACGACAAAACCTAACAACATCTTAAAACAGGAATAAACGTCAACGTTAAACAAAAGTTTTCACACTTAAACAACAAGTAAAGTAACTAACATAACATCAAAAAAAAACGAACTTATTCAGAAATATGCTCAAGCATAACTCTAACGCCCCAATGTTAATTTTACATTAACATGGTAATATTTAACAAAAATTTACCATAACCTTGCGTAATTATCATACAGACCAACGAAAGTATGCTAACGTAACAAAGTTTTCACATTAAGAAAGCCACCGTAACATGGCCAGAACTAAGAATATAATATATTACGACAAGCCTGACACATCTTAAGCAAGAATAAACTGCTAACATTAACAAAAGTCCAAAAGTTAACTAAAAAGCAGTAAAGTAACTAACAAGAACTCACAAAACATATCCATTCGTACTTTCAAACATATCTCCAACTCGACAATGTTAATTTTAACATTAACATAGTATTATTTTACAAAAAAATTTAGCATAAACCTAACCTAACCAGCATATTACCTAAATGGATAAAGACAAACAAAGTAAAGTGCCCAATTCACCCCCCCCCCCCCCCCCCCCCCCCCCCTCTGTAAAACTAAACTATGAACATAACATACTTAACACACACAATGGCAGCACGAATAAACAGCCAGACCTAACATCTTAAACAACAAAGCGTACATAAGGGGGGACAGTAAAACAAATTTTCAGGTGTATAACATATAATTTTCAATAAAAAGAACATTAAATAAATAAATACATTCAAACATATAAAGTTTTTATTTAAATATATTAATCCATCTAATCATGGGGGGACATAGGATTCTGTGAAAAATTTGAGCAAGTTCTGTATGTTTCTCCAGAGATTCAACACCATCCGAAAGGATGTAAGCATAAATACAACCTGCGGCACTAAACCATTTTTCTGCATATTTCGGTTCAACAGCACTCACTCTCTCACGCCAGAGAGAAGTAAACGTATCCTGGCTGATAGTTATTAAGGCATTTCTGTATACTGCATTATACGGGAAACCACATGTTTCGGTGTAAATATCGTAGATTACACCATGAGCTATATGAATTAAGTCCTCGAGTATGTCAACATCTTTAAGATGAGACTTTAAGTCGTTTTTCATGTTAACACAAAGCTGTTATATTTTCAAGATGACTGAAACAGTGAAACCTTAACGTACGCTGAATGTGACAGCAATCATTGGGTTTTACCAATAGTTGCGTACATCAATACTTTTAAACATTAATCGATGCAGTGAAGAACATTTCTAATTCTATTATAGCCTCCTCCAGGCTGTCAACATCTGATTTCAGGCAGGAGGCGAATGTCTCAGATGACACATAGCTCAGTCCTTCACCCCAAGGCTTCAACGTTGTCGATAATCTTGAGGAATTCTTCCAACCGACTGAATTAAAGGTCTATTACTTGCGCCTCCAATTGGAATACAGGTAATATAATTGCTTTCCCATTCGTTTTACGAAAAAATGTAATTGACACATCGTTGGGTATTACGAAGGTCCTCGTAAGGAGGACATTCGTAGGAGCAGAATGAGAGGTCATCATACCAACACAACGAAAAATGTCTTACTGACGAAATTCGGATGTATAAACATCCCTTAAATGTAATGAGATTCTTTCTTTCAACCAATCAGAAGAAAGTAAAACAAGAATACGACGTACGAATGAACCATATCAGTTCAAAAAGGGTATATATTTTCGTTAGACAACACAACAACAACAACAAAACAACAACAACAACAACAACAACAACAACAACAACTAAAACATAGTACAAGAAAAAATAAGTTCTTTAAAATACGAACGCAACAAATTATATGCTAACGTAACATTGTTTTCACATTAATAAAGCTAACATAACATTCGCCCAGAACTAAGAATATATTGTAAGCAATGACAAAACACTTAAACACAACCTTTTAGCGTGGCGAATAAACTAGCTAAACATTAACAAAAGTTCCATACTTAACAACAGTAAAGTACCGAACGGACAGTACAAAACGTAACCTATTCACACCTTTCCAGCATACTCTCTAACATAGGTGCGAGGATTGGGTGAGGAATTATTAGCATTACACTCGTGACATCTATAAATCAAGATAGAGTATGAAGTGAAGCATAAACACATACGGATACATCGAGTGTAACTGAGAGAGAGGCAATGATAAGGCTGACGTACATCAAATGCTCTCTCTATAGACACACTCAATCGCTCGATGCAACATGGTGAACAGGGAGGAAGCAATCATAACCCATTATCGTCTAGAAGATATAATAAATTCTCCGCATGGGAGTATACACTCTGCAAAACATAACAAGGTTTTTACCAACATAACAAAAAAAATAACAAAATTTTAGCCTGACACATAGCATAAATAAGTTCTTTGAAATAAAATATCACAGTGAAAGGCGTAAATAGTTTACTGAATTTTAAAAGTCAGTAAATCAGTAAATCAGTAAATGAAACTACCCAGCTCTGCAGTCCCCTACCCACCCAACCGCCTATGATCTATTAACTATTGTTCAAGTCATATTTCGAGTATCATTTTGGATAAACATAACATAAAAATAAGTTCTTTATATACTGACCTACGAAAATATGCTTAACCAACAAAGTTTCAGCATCAATAAAGCTAACATATCATAACCGTAACTAGGAATATAATGTACAAATGCAAACCTAACATACCCTCGCGTATGAATAATCAGCTAAGATCCTGAAAATTCCCTACTTGTTAAAGGTAAAGTGGCTAACAGGTCATACAATACTCGATATGTTCCCAATTTTCGAGCATATTAGCAACAGGTAAAGCCGTAGTATCTAACAAAATCCCTTAACAAAAGTGACCAATCTATCAATGATACCACCATCTTGAAGCTATGAATTGACAGCTACCTTCATCAAAATCGTTCACTCCGTTTTGCGAGTATAGTACGATACAATTTAACCTATGAATAAACGTAGACATTTAAGCCAAAATTCTAGGCAGAAAACCTAAAACATACTCAACAAAAACTTTAACCTAGGCTTCACGTTTCTAACACATCATGGTCAGTTAACACAGTAATATCTTACAAAAGCTCATCATTTCTCTAAAATCAGTGTGTTTTTCCCATTGTCATAGTAATATTTTACATAACGTACCTAACTTTAACGAGATAAACAGGTTTTCATCAACCAAGAGTAAATCTAAAGCAACACATAACGCGTTCCGAGAGAAACCCAGGGGGATGTGCCCCATGAAAGGGTGTTGAATCCTGCGAGGGGATCACCCGAAGGGGTGTAATAAAGCGGGCTAAAACCGACTTAAAGTCTCATCTTAAAGATGTTGACATACTCGAGGACTTAAATTCATAAGCTCATCGGTGTATCTACGATATTTTACACCCGAAACAATAGTGTTTCACTTATAATGCAGTAATACAGAAATGCCTTAATAACTATCAGTCCAGGATACGTTTACTTCTCTCTGGCGTGAGAGAAGTGAGTGGGCTGTTGAACCAAAATAGGCAGAAAAATGGTTTAGTGCCGCAGGTGTATTTATGCTTACATCCTTTCGGATGGTGTTGATCTCTGGAGAAACATATAAGAACTTGCTCAACATTTTTCAGCACGAATCCTATGTTCCCCATGAATTAGGATGGATTAATATATTTAAAATAAAAACTATATATATATTTGAAATGTATTCATTTATTTAATGTTCTTTTTATTGAATTAATATGGTTATACACTGAAAATTATGTTTTTTAGCTGTCCCCTTAATGTACGGCTTTGTTGTTTAAGATGGTTAGGTTCTGGCTGTTTATTCGTGCGCCTATTGGTGTGTGTTAAGTATGTTATGTTCATAGTTAAGCTTTACAGAGAATAAAAAACTATTACTTTGTTTGTCTTTATCCATTTAGGTATTATGCTGGTTAGGGTTTAGGTTATGCTAAATTTTTTGTTAAATAATACTATGTTAATGTAAATTAAATATTATCGTTGGTAATATGTTTGATAAAGTACGAATGGATTATGTTTTGTGAGTCTTGGATAGTTACTTTTACTGTTGATAAGTTTGGACTTTTGTTTAATGTTAGCAGTTTAATTCTTGCTTAAGATGTTTCATGGCTTGTCGTTAATATATTATATTACTTAGTTCTCCGCCATGTTTACGGTGGCTTTCTTTAATGTGAAAAACTTTGTTACGTTAGGCATACTTTCGTTGGTCTGTATGATATTACGCAAGGTTATGGTAAATTTTTGTTTAATATTATTACTATGTAAATGTAAAATTAACATTGTTATGTTAGAGACATGCTGGAGAGCAAGTCTGAATAAGTTACGTTTTGAATGTTATGTTAGTTACTTTAGTGTTGTTAAGTGCGAAACTTTTGTTAACGTTGACTGTTTATTTCTGTTTAAGATTGTGTTAGGTTGTCGTTGTGGTTATATTCATAGTTCAGATGAATGCTAAGTAAGCTTTATTAATTGAATGTTACTGTGTCAGTGTAAGGTTAACGTTAATATGATAGAGATATTCTTGAAAAAGTAAGAATAGGTTACGTTTGTGTGCCGTGTTAGTTACTTTACTGTTGTTAAGTGTGGAACTTTGTTAATGTTGACTTCTTATTCTTGCTTAAAATGTGTTAGGTTTGTCTTTGTACATTAATTTTTTAAGTTCATGTGTAGCGTCATGTTGCTTTTATTGATGAGGATAAACCTTAATTATGTTAGAGTATATTTGTTGATCAGTATGATA
>JABUQX010044220.1:35000-42500 GCA_015478945.1 Trachelipus rathkii | reverse complement strand
GATAAAAATTTATATTATAATATATATTATATATATATTATATTATATATTGAAATATATTATATTATATTATAAATTTATGTATTATATTATATATATATAATTAGTTATATATTGCATGTACTGAGTACAAAAATACGGTGAAATTATTGATCAAAATCTACAGTGCCGCTTATAGAATACAATATATTAAAAAAAGACAAATAAATATTGATAATGTCAATATAACAAATAGAATAATTGTACATTCGGCACTCGAACACCAGGAGCCATGCACCGAAGTAGACTGGTGCTCAAGACTCCATATAAAACTTCTGTGTACTGATCTTCTCTTTTTCATATCTTTTCACTTTCTTATATTATCTCTTTAATTACTTCTTCTTTCTTCCTCCTTTGTTTTTTTGCACTCAGGTGTTTTTTTTCAGTCATGGATCCCCTCGGAAGGGGGTTCCAGTATTGATACCCCATACAGTGACTATATATGAAACCCTCTTAGTTCGGAGTTAATTTTATCATTAACGTTCTCGCGATAATCTATTCCAATTATAAAAACACATCAACTGAGCGTATTGTTGTTTGATCATGGCGAATTAGTATACCTCTCACTCTACACGACAAGAATGAGCGTAAACCAGCATACCTGAAGTCCGCCGAGAACTCGAACCTTCCTTATCACATTTATATAACAAAAATATATAATAAATACATAAGAGAACTAAAGCAAAATATCTCTGATTCATAAACTAATCAAAAAATTGCCAAATCTGACGAAGAAGCACTAATCGATTTTTTAAATGGGGAGTGGGACTCACCCGTTGTAGGTCTCCCGATGTGTTGATACGCTAAACATTCTAGTCATGTGAATTAAGAAGGTACCTATCACCTAATCTAACATTATCCTTCCTCCAATTGTTAACCAAGTTACGGATAACCCTAAGCCATTGATAAATTATATATCGGAGGCCATTAATGAGTGAGCCGTTAAGCCGGAGCCTAGAATATCATTTATTATATATAATACAATATAATATAATTAATTACGTAATAATAATAATAATAATAAGTAAATAATATATAATAAATAAAACTTTTACAGGGCATGAGACGTGAATTCGAACGTGGTGGTAGTTGCGTGTCGGTGCGGCGCGAAGAGGTCTTAAGGATGACGAGATCAGGATCGGAGTTACGTAATAGTCTCTGGAGTCGGATGCCAGTTACGGCTACAAAAAACAAGTTGTATGCAACTCACGTAATAATCTACTAAGAACTTAGGGACAAGAGTAAGAAGTATCTCAAAAATAAGTAATATGTCAACCAAGAAATTTGCGAACGCGCGCGTAACAAACCACCAAATACAATACAAAAACAACAAAGCGAAACATCAGCCTCGGATTTTAAATACCTGTTTTGCTCGAATTGATAGCCCTTCGGCTATACATCTTTCTCATATAAACCTAATATATCTCCTACTATTCACAACCAAAATATACTTATCAGACAGGGTGGCAGTCGCCGTCATGTATGTTCTCCCTACCACTATCAATAATTTATTAATAAGTTCACATATATATAAATATATTTATGTCTCAGCTATTATATATTTTTTTAATAATCATATTAAAAAATTAATAATTTATATTTCTTGCATAAATAAAATAATGATATCGTTCAATTTATATGATTAATATAAATAATAATCATATATATGAATATATACTAATAATGATAATAATAAATTATAATATATATATATAATAATAATATATAATATATATAATCCAATATATATAAATTATAATTACCAGGAGAGTATATATATTCATATACTATATTTATATTAGAGACTTCTCTGGCAAATATCCTCATAGTTCGACTAAATCATGACAGTTAGAGTTTACGATGCACTCTAGCAATAAATATAATAATAATAATTTTAATAAGAATTATTTCACGAAATAGTTTTAACTTATAGTTGTTAGTCGTGAAAATTGATAGCTGGGCTCTAAATAATTACACTTAAATATAAATCTCTCATGAATTATATGAGGTAGGGTAGGGAAGAGATGAGGATTGGATAGATACCAAGTGACTTTTATTTATTTGCTATGATTTTAAACTGATTAAATTAATATCATTAATAAAGATTTAGTTAAATTATTACTGGAGATAATAGATAAAAATTATTAATAATAAATTTAAGAAATTAATAATAGTATAGATATAATAAATTAATTAGTCATCATAATAATATTTATGACTCTACTCATGGATAATTAAACTCGCCCTTCCTAAAATTAAGTTAGATATTTGGAATTAAACTCGCATGGTGAGTAGTAAGTCATTATCATGCTATTCGTGTATATGCCATGGTCAACAATTAGAGAATTAAAGGACCACTCTTATTGTCTACAGTGTTTATTAACATTATGTGAATGACTTAACTGTGGTGGTAGTATGCTTATAAATATAGCTTGAGGATATAACGACGATGTATTGTCTCTTCACAGAGTGATTGCGGTTTATTTTGTCAATTGACGTTTTTAAGGTGATAGTGAATTTGCGTGTATATTTTCACAGGTGTTATATCGTTAAATTGATATAAATAGCTAGGTTGTGTTGTAATTAGATGTAGGAGCTAAGTTTAGCGTGTATGAGATTATGGTGTGTATCTAGTCAGTGTTATTTACTAAGTATATACATTAGTGATTTTATTGTGATAATAATAGTTGTTAGATGTGTACTTAGTACTACTTATTTACGGTATTCTGAGTGGTGATTGTACTAATATATAAATGTTATTATAATAGTTGTAGTATTAGTATTAGTGTTATTGTTATAGTATAACATATGTGTATATTTATTTATATAGTTGGGATAGTCATATATATATTGGTCCGAGGCCCAGGGTTTGGACCGGTGTGTGGGGATGGAGATTAGGTGGCGGCTCGCTACTCGAGTCCGTTTGTTAGAGCTGTGAGTCATTGTCATTATATATATATTAGGATAACTTAAATAACATATTGAATGTTGAATTGTTTCGAACCATGTTATGTCTAGTGTGTTATGTGTTATATTCATTATGTCTTAAGTGTTGTCTCTCTACTGTGGTTATCATAGAGAATAAAAGACACAAAAAGAAAATATAAAAATAGGAGAAAGAAAAGAGAACATATTTAGAAGATTTCTATTTCGTCACTCAACAAAGAAACCTCACAACAATGAATTAAGTCGTCTTTCTTTCATTTTTCAAGTCGTTGGAGAGTTGGCATGTACAGTTCACATTCACTCGCGCTCTTGCAGACAGATAAGCACATAAGGAAAAATTAATCGACCTTAAAATTAAGAAAAGGAAAAAATTATTTAAAAAAATATATACAAATAGTTTGTCTGCAGTGTTTCCGGTCCGAGGGGAATCACGTATATAGGAATTCGACTCGACGATGGAGGGCAGTAATTGTATTAAACGATTGTACATATTATTTATCTGATACACATTTTTCAATATAATTATTATATAAATATATATACTATATATATAAATTTATATATAATATATTAGATATTATTATTATATATTATTTATATTTAATTATATTATTATCTAATTATTTAATTATCTATAATATTATTATTAATTTTTTTATACATTAATATATATTTAGTTTAAATATGATCTATATATATATATGTTATATTATATTATTATATAATCAATTATATAATATAATTATATTAATCTTATATATATATTTTATATATAATAGTAGTTATTTAGTTATATTATTATATATATGATAGTATAAGTATATGTTTAAGTGATAGTAATATAGATTAATGTTGTCTCGCTGATTTTAATATTATGTTGTTTATAGTTTATATATCTATATATCATTAATAATTATAGCTTGCCGCCTACTTACTTTCTATTTAATTATATAGTGCATTATAATAGTATTTATATATTATTATTATAATTATTCATTTATAATTATATTTATTATTATTTAATGATGATTATTATTATCTATTATATAGTATTTAAAATTATATTGCATTTCTAACCTATAACTATGACAACTATATATAATTATATATTATTATCTTTAATTAAGATTGCTCTAACTTATATATTTTATATATTTATAATTAATATTATATTGTATAATTTTATATATTATATATATGTATAAAAATATTATGTAATTATTATTCTTGTTGATAAAATTGACTTTATTATTCTAATATATTTTATATACAATGATAGTGTCCAAACAAATAAAAGTAAATATAACTAAAAAAAATATATAATATATAAAAAAACAAAAAGTTATACATTTATAATTATAATTAAGATAATCAAAAAATATACAAGTACTATCAATTAAAAAATATAATAAAATGGTAATATATAAAAAAAAATTACAGTAAAAAAATAAAATATATTTAAATACAGTGATAAAAATGTATATGATTAATAGGTAAATTTCCATAGCTAATCATATTTCGCCAGATGTTATGTATACTATATATGTATATATATATTATTATATTATATATATTAACTTATATATATTAGGCTTTATATATATATTATATATATAATATAGTATATAGTATTAATATATTAATATATATTAATATTATTAATAATATAATTCAATATATATACGTTAATATAACTAATATATATATATACGTATAATAATATATAATATATATATATTAGGCTATATCATACTATATATATATATATTATCATATAATATGATATATAATTATATATAACTATATATATATCATTAATACTATTATATGTATAATATATTATATGATTTAATTAAATAATATATTTATGTATATTAATATATTATATATATATGAATATATATTTACTATATATAGAATATATATACTATATATACTTATTATATTATATATATAATATAATATATATATATATATATATATTTATTTATATATTATAATATATATTTATAATTATATTATATATATATATAATAATATATCTATATATATGATAATATATTATATAATATTACTTAATTATATAATATCAGCTATATATTAGTTATAATATAGATAATAATTAAATTATATATATATAAAGTATATATAGTTAATTAGTTAATAATTACTATAATAATATATTAATATATATATCTATAATATATATATATATAAATATAATAATATAATAGTAAATTAAATTATATATAATATATAGATATAATATTATATATATTAGTATATAATAAATATATAGATATAGACATATTAATATATATATATATTATATATATTACAAATAATATATTGGACTAATGCTCAGAGCAGTTAAGATATTATTTCTTCAGAGGTTCTATTTTCTTTTTTCTTTTTTTTTTTTTTTTTTTGTATTTTTAAATTAAATAAATTTCCTTTTTTTTTTGTTTTTTGTATTTTAAGTATGTTGGGGAACTTTGAAAATTAGAAGAGTTACATCAAACAACAACAATGGAAATTCACATTTGTTTGTCTCAAGTTTATGAATTCAATAATATTAATGAATTAATATAATAACAATGATAAATAATATAATTAATATAATAGACTTTTATTCAAACCAATTAATAATATATAATAATAATAATCATAATAATAATACATAATAAATAATAATAATAATATGAAAAGGACTTTATAGATGACATACTAACATCAACATAAACGAACTACTACTATACTACTACTACTACTACTACTACTATAACTGAATAATATAATTAATAACATAATAATAATATAACAATAACGCCTAATAAGATAATGATAAAATAAGTCAATAATGACCCTAATAATAATATGAATAGATAATAATAATAATAAATAAATAGTGTTGAACGCTTTGTGGGACTGCATCGATGAATATTACCCTACTGCGTATTTCTTTCCGAATGGAGTGTCGCACCCAAGTGTGAAATATGTGCTTGTAGGTTTGTCCCTTTGCCAATAACGCAACAAACAGCTGACACCCAGCACACTTCCAATGCACACACTTACACATTTGCACACTCACAACACAAGCACACGCTCGAAATTTTGCTGGGAAAAGTACACAACACACACACACTTATACATTTGCACACTCACAACACAAGCACATACTCACTCACACACTAATGTACTCAAAACACTGACAGTACACGACACTACACGGCTAATGCACTCACACCACTGCGCCTTACCCAATACACAACACACTCGCACAACACAGTGGACACACGCATACACCGCAGCATAACACACATATGCACACATGTAATTAGCTGATTGGGTATGCAGGTTTTAATATTGTATTGGTTTACAGGCATTTTTGGCTATTCTCTGGTTAGTTAAATTATATTGTGGTTATTATTATTATTATTATATATATTATTGCTTGATTACATTATTATTATTATTATATTATTATTATTATTATTATATATTATATTATGTGATTATTATTATTTTATTATTATTATTATTATTTTATTAATTAATCAGTTATTATTATCTTTATTCATATTATATTATTATTATTTATTATTATTATTATATATTTATTATTAATTATTATTATTATTATTATCTATTATTATATAATTATTCATTATTTTTATTTTATTATGTAATTATATTATTAATTGACTTATCATTATTGCTTTATTTTTAGTTCTCATTCGATTATTGTCACTTATTGCTTATCTTTTATTTTTTTTCTTTAATTATAATACACTCAAATAGTTCAAGTTGTCATTTTTTAACTTCTTCAAATATTAAATATTTGCAGTTTCATGTTTGCTATGTATGTAGTTACTAGTAGTGCATGTGTGCTAATGGTGTAAATTACAGTTGAATTTTGGTTCTTATGTAGTGTAACTGGAGCAGATTTATGTATAAATGTGTTATAACTTGGAAATTGATGCTGTTTCTTTTCGATGCCTGGACTTAATATATATATTATAATATATATATATATGTATATATATAATAATATAATATATATACTATATATATTATATATATATACTATATATATATATATATATATATATATATATAGTATGATAGTATATATATATATATAATAATATATATATAATTGACTTTTACGTCAATAACAGATGGATGAGATGAAAGAAAGAAATAATGACAGACAATGATTTACATAAAGCAAAAAAGAATTTCAGTTTATAGAAAATTGCTTTAAATATTGAAAATGAATTTGTCATATGAAATTACTTTTTATAATTGGCTTCTGCATTAAATAATAATAATAATAATGAATAATAATAATTAATAATAATAATAATAATAATGAATAATAATAATTAATTCAATATAATAATAATAATAATAATAATAATAATAATAATAATAATAATAATAATAATAATAATAAAAATTATAATAATGCTGGAAAATTATTATTATTATATTATTTTATTATTTTTATTA